>CM067368.1:32043153-32109767 GCA_034401795.1 Chaetoderma sp. LZ-2023a
TTCAAATGAGGTCTTAATAAACAAGTGTGATACATTTGATACGAAATTGCAACGAGTATGAAATTCTATTTATCACCAAAGCTATCACTTCGAATTTTCACGCCTATTCCGGCTATTTCCCAGCCATGTAGAATACATTTTTGCTATCAAGTCGTAGCGCTTCACTACCGCAAGTTCTGACAAATATCCGACAAAATATAGTTACAAAGTTTTAACTAAATATCCTATTATATCAGGTCTTAAATTATCTTTCCTTGGTCGCTTTTAAAAGTCCAGCCTTTCTATTGAAATTACTCCAAATGTGTCATTCTACAACATTTTAACAGCAGTAAAATAACGCCACGTGCGGTATTATTACATCAACGTTGCCAGACTTCAAGGGCGTAATAATATATTTCTCACGAAGTAGGGCTACGTCATAGTGCGCAACTAGTGGGGTTGGGTGGGTTGGTGAGGTGTGGATGGCGTGCGCGTGTTAAGCCTTTCATGACGCAGTCGAGCCAGTCGGCCAAAACCGCCCTCTGCACTGGTCTTGGGGAATGCCTATTTGAAGATGAAGATAAGACTATTTTATAATATTTATCATTGGATTTACTGGATCGGTGCGCGAGTCAGTCTGTTCAGTGGCAAATTCAAAAAATGGTCTGCTTTTCGCTTGCAAATGGACATTAATTTTCTTGACCAAACAACGGCGACGACGTCGACAATGACGACGATGCCGACGCCGACGCCGACGACGACGACGACGACGACGACCAAAATAATTTAATAATAATAATAATAATAATAATAATAATAATAAAAGTAATAATAATAACAATAACAATAACAATAATATTAAAAATAATAATAATAATAATAATAATAATAATCTTATTTTTTTCTTTAGTGAAAGATGGCGCACTGGAAGGAAGGTACGGTAGTGTGGCAGTGAAGAATGTGGATAGGCAAAAAACTGACGCTGTCCTAGAAATGGCATCTTTCAATGGGCCCGAGTCTGTAGAAGAGGACAGAAACGCAGCAATAATGGCGTCAGATAAATCAACTTATCTCACTGTGAGAAGTGATGACGCGAAAGACATTGATGACGCTTATGATGAGGCCTCGGTATCTAAATCATTTGATAGCGATGACTTCTCACCTCCTCCTGCTGAGGATGAGGGAAAACAAGATTATGTGACTCCGACAAGTAATGACGGAGTTAATCATGAAACAGAAGACCAACACCACTATGCATTACTCCAATAGGTAAAGAAAGACTACAGGATAGATGATAAAGTAAAGCTATACTTCATGAACCTGGAATACGATGATGGCACAGATCGAACTGTTACAGTTAATACCGGTATGTTATATTACCACTATAAATGCGGATGCCTTCCCACATCCCCATAGTGATGGGCATAATGTCTTCCCATCTCCGCACTCCTAAATATGATAAAGATCTGAATGCGAATGGAGCGAATGCAGTTCCAATTCTGCCAGTGAGCATAGGTGTGGATAGTGAAAATTCTAAGACACACCAGCACGTGAGCCGGAGAAAAGAAGATTACATCACACACCCCCCCCCCCCCCCCCGTAAGTGATGTATATATGAATGTAGAAGAAACCTGTCCGTGATAAAGAGTCAGGAATGATATGCATGGCCATTGGATTAACGAAATTGCTGGTGATATAATGTAACAAGCAGCTTAATATAGACATACCTTTCTACAATGGATACTGTATTATCTATAAAAATGGTGAATAACCCCAACTGTGCACTTAATACATCTCATTAAATGGAAGCGGGTATTATATTTAGGTCTGTCGGTCTGTAAGGCTGCGCGGTATGGCATAATGTCAAACCGGTGCCAGTGTCAATTTTCAAACCGGTTTGAAACGTATATCGGTTGTATGAGGTGGGGTGGGGCCAAGGATGAGTGGGTACAATTATTGTATGTCATATCTTTTCCGAGAAGAATGTAGCAAGTTTTAATCTATGTGTGTTGTCTGGAACTTTTGACCCAAAATACACGCTCGTGACTTTCTTTATAAGCATCATGAATAAGCTATGTAACATTCATTTCTGATTGCGCCAGTAATTCTTAAAGGCATGCTTCTTACCGACTAACCATAATTTCTATTCCATCTACAACCGATTAATTCTCATGTGCGAAATGTATCGTTTGTTTAGTCACCAGGCGTTGAACAACATGATATTTACCTTAATTGTTGTTAATCAGTTAAAGAAGTGCTATTATTTTTAGACTGCGTGTTGAAAATAGTTGCTATCATGGACAGCATAAACATTCAATCAATTACTCCCACATCAACATTCTGATGACAGGCAGCCATCGAGTCATATAATTTACATTGGTTAGACATCTCGGTAATGATGATTGTGTGCTGTTACCAGAGGCGCGGTGTGATTAGAGCGTACACCTATTGAATCAATACTATTACCTTGATATAACGCAAACTGACACCACTGATCAAGGTGGTCGTTAACGTGTGATCTTAGCTTTAAAGACGTATCACAACAAAGCTAAGTAAGGCCTGATTTATAAGTCGAACTTCTCATGTGCCGTGCCAGTTATATTTTCCTGAAAATGTCCTAACTAGCGCGACAAAAGTTCGACATATAAATCAAATTTTCTGAGACGGCGGGACTCACAGTCGTGCTTTTAAGCTGTCTAGTCGCGCTAGTGCGTTACTCGCTGAAGCACGACTTTGATTTATATGCCACCCCTTTCATGTGCCGTGTCAGCACAGAACGGCATATCAGTGGTCAAGTCTTGACATCTGATTGGGCAATGGTCGGAAAATAAAATTCGTTCGTTCGTTCGTTCATTCATTCTTTCAGTCATTCACCCATGCAGACACACACGTGCCTGCGCACGCACGCGTGCGTACACATACACATACACGCATGCACACGCACACATGAACGCACACGCTTTGTTCGTTTTCGATTTATTATCCCGAGACAGGGAAGATGCATAGAACGAGCTGTCATTAATAATCTTGTAAGAATTATAATGTTTGTCATTTTCTCTACCGGTACAAATGCGTACGCGAAATGTGTCAAGGGGTTGGGTGGGTGGAGCGTTCTTTAACACTTTAAAAGTTACAGACCAAGATGAGAGATTATTCATGATGGAGTATTCTGTTAAATTTTTTGAAACTAATTTGACTGACAGCTATTGCTGTCTAAAGCAGCAACAAGTTCCAGTCTAATTATTTACAAAATATGTAACAGCTTTCCTGTTAGTTGTCATTAAATTGAGACACTCTGTCTATCGGCGAACTGGTTTACACCATTAATTAAAGCCATCAATGGTGCATATCACACAAGAATGCGTGAAAACTAAATTGTTTAAATTGTATACTTGTAGAGCCTTAATTTGTGTACCTCGATGTAATGTTCAAGCGAAATAAATATTAATAAATGATGATTTAATTCCTTACAAATTCGTTACAAATGTAATTGTCAAGTTGAACTAGTTACTCGTGTCTCTAATTCAGCTTTACAACTTAAAAAGTTCTATTAATTTATAATAATGAAATCATCATATTATAAGATGTATTTCGTTACGTTACATTGAGATACACAATTTAAGAATATGAAAGTATACGATTATAATAAATTTAAGCTAGATCTTATTTCCACTTCATTTTAATTTCGTTTCTATCGAACCATTGCGGCATACGTCTATATGATTTATAATGCAGTGAAAAATCATTTAGTAAGGTTTTGAAATGCGCCCAACATTCATCTGGGGTTCTATTATGGAACAAGTCATCCAAATTTATCTCTAGGGCATACATAGTCCGGTATAATCACCTTTGTTGTAGACCAGTTTAACGGTGCCATTGTAATGTAGATCAGCATAACATTTTAATTCAAAGAATAAGCAAACATGATTACTTTTCCAGAGAGCTGGAAAGTTAGAATATTTACTATCATCTCCTCCTCATTAGTAAATACATGGTCGATGGTACTTGGCTCATTATTTCTATATCTGGTGGGAAAGGTGGCATACTGATACAATAAATATCATTTACAGTATCTACTAAATTAAGAGTACTTAGTGATATTTTAATAATCAACCCCTCCCAACACCCCCCCCCCCCACACACACACACACCCGTATTAATAAGTGGAAGTGCTTTTGGGCTGCACTAGATTTTATAAATGTGTTGAGGTTTGTATTGTTATCGACATATGAGTTAAGACCATGGTATATGACATGAATTAACAATGAATATGACCCCTTTAACTTAATTTCCACCATAATTACCTCATATGGTAGATTGTTGGATGACAGATTTGCGTCAGTTGGACTTAAGCTTAAGAGAACCTGAATGCATATGCCTCATACATTATGTTTTTGTTTATTTGTGAATAGTTCATAGCCATCTATGTGTAGCTTCTCCTTTTGTGCAATACATCTCGGATGTTTTGGATTGCTTTATGTTGTAACGATTAAGTGTGGTTTTAGTTCAGATGTTCTTATTAGTAATCCTCCACCCCACCCTTCTTATGGAGGAGAGAACCAGAATTATAGTCAAAGACATTTAGTTTTGTATTGCTTTCTTAAGACCATGTATAGTGATGATCTTATTATTCTTAGTATTAAGCTGCGAATTGTAAATACTTGATATTGATACATTTTTCTTATTTGTATATTTTATGACGTGGCTTGTATAACGTATCCATATTTACATTTGCACATTATATTTAGTGGCGTAATGCTCTGGACATTTATTTACACCATCATTTTCATCTAATAGTGAGAGAAATCTTTTTGAATTAATAATTTTTTTTGTTTTTGTTTTTGTCTCCACCATGTTCTGCTCTCAAAGGCAAAATTCTAAGTTTGTTTTGTAGTATTGTCACGGTTTTGTGGTACCTCCAATAATAGGTGCATGTGTTTCATTATGTTGCGTGACATTAGTTCCATCCATTGCTTGTTAAGATGGATAGCATCGAAGAAGAGTTGGTTGTACACATGCCTCTCTGGGCTATTAAATAGCTGTGAGTGGTCAATGAACACTGAACCAAGCCTGTCTGAGAGTGACTTTAGACTACAGTTAAGCTCTGAAACCATAGAATTCTCATAAATGTTTTGTGGTGTTGGCAA
This sequence comes from Chaetoderma sp. LZ-2023a, assembly GCA_034401795.1. Taxonomy (NCBI): domain Eukaryota; kingdom Metazoa; phylum Mollusca; class Caudofoveata; order Chaetodermatida; family Chaetodermatidae; genus Chaetoderma; species Chaetoderma sp. LZ-2023a. Next base: position 32,048,280 of record CM067368.1, read on the forward strand.
TAGAGCTGAAACAATTATAAGTGTGCTCGGTCGAAGTAGTTCAGCATGTTCATAAGAGACTCATTCTCGTGTATTATTTCCACAATGTTTCTCTTTGCTATGGCATTGCTACCAACTTGTATGGCCAGAGCCTCGTAATGGTGATCGGGCACTTATTTGTCTAATTGATCCTGTAATTCACTTATCCTGGCTCCACTATAAGATCGCACATCTAAATTAATCTGGTCATTGGACAAATATCTACCACTGAATTTAGGGAGAGTCGAACTGCCTATCAGTAGCACATCATATGTATTATCTTGTGTGTTTCCGTCAGTGTGTGGGTGTATCTTCCATGTATGGATGGGTGCTGTACAGGTTTATTATGCACACTGGCATGGGAAATAATTGAAATAGCTTCAGCCATTAGGTATGGAGGTATTGTCATGTACATTCGCACCTACGGCTCTATAGCTTTAATTACTAGGCACGTGGTTTGTTGCAGCTTGTTGATGTGTTACATATGTGTCTGTAGCTATTATGTTGTCTACCCGGCTTGGATCTGTCTTCCGGTTTTGGTTATAATGTTGACTGTTTGTTTATTTGCTGTAACTATTAGAAGCATAATTTGCTTCGGGCCTGTCTGAAATTCGGGTAGGAATTATTTTATTACGGCTTATCTGGTTGTTAAGGCGACTCGGTAAGCTTTTATGACTAGAATGGTTGTTAGATCTTGTATGTGTACTATCATTCCCTTTTCTGGATGCCACTTGCGCAAGTCATTTATTCTTGTCCTGCCAGTCTGCACAATACTGTAATTCAGCTCTTTGCTCATTGCTGTCTTAAGCATGTACTGTTTTATTCAAACTATAGGCTCCACCTTTAGGCATGTCCTATTTGATACAAACCATGGCGTGTTCCATTAGGTATGGTGGTATTGTCATGTACGTTCGCAACTACGGCTCCATAGCTATAATTACTATGCATGTGGTTTGTTGCAGCTTGTTGATGTGTTACATATGTGTATCGGTCTGTAGCTATTGTGTTGTCTACCCGGCTTGGATCTGTCTTCCGGTTTTGCTTATAATGTTGACTGTTTGTTTATTTGCTGTAACTATTAGAAGCATAATTTGCTTCTGGCCTGTCTGAAATTCAGGTAGGAATTATTTTATTACGGCTTATCTGGTTGTTAAGGCAACTCGGTGAGCCTTTATGACTAGAATGGTTGTTAGATCTTTTATGTGTACTATCATTCCCTTTTCTGGATGCCACTTGCGCAATTCATTTATTCTTGTCCTGTCAGTCTGAACTATACTGTAATTCAGCTCTTTGCTCATTGCTGTCTTAAGCCTGTACTGTTTTATTCAAACTATACGCTCCACCTTTAGGCATGTCCTGTTTGATGCAAACCATGGCGTGTTCTCTTTGGCTCTTTCAGTCAGCTTCTGTGTGCCGAATCCCCTTTCAAACCTGTCCTGTTTTACCACTGTGATGCCACTCACAGGCATGTCTGATTCAACCAATCCACTGCAACCAATTGTTGTTGTTATTGCTAATATATTAGGTTGTCAATATTTGCATTGCTTTTGTCCTCATTTATCCTGAGCATAGTATGTGATCAAACGACTTATTTTAAATCCACACACGCCCCCCTCAGCTAATATTGATGTTACATTTTAAATGTTATTATTATTATTCTTCTTATTATTATTATTATTATTAAGTGACAAATAAATAATAATAAATATATAATTAGCAATAAATATTTTAAGAATGTCGTGGTATTAAATGAATTCTGTCTATTATTATTAATAATAATAATAATAATAATAATAATAATAATAATAATAATAATAATTTATCTAATTGATTTCGTGGTATTATCTGGATTGTATTTGTATTTATTAATGTTATTTAATAATATTAATAATTACACTAATGGATTTTGTGGCATTAATTTAATTTTATTTGTTTTTTATTAATAATAACAATAATGTCTCTAATGGATTTCGTAGCATTATTGAATTGTGTTTGCATTTAGCTCAATAAATATGTTACTGACATTTCATTTATTTTGTCATATTAGCTTCTGCATTGCCACAACCACAAAATTCGCTAGATATACTAAAGATAGTGTTTATAATCTGTTGTTCATGACGACGGTTATGCATTATTACTATAATTTTTATAAATGTATTCTATTCTTCTTATTATTTTGATAGAATTGAAACCTTGGCCATTAGGATGACTATGGTCATCCTGCATAGCTATATACCATATAGCTCTGCCTCACAATATCCATCCTTGTGGTGAATGTGCCATAAACCACATAATATGTGATGTACAGATGTTTAAATACAGTTTAACTTGGTCATGCCATCCCAGTGGTTAGCTGAGGCCTCCTGACACACCATTTACCATTAATACGATATTATTTTTAAAATTATTTTTCTTCCTGCAAAGCAAGACAGATGAAAGGGGTGGCGAGAGTCACTCATGCGGACTCTCGCTAAAGAGCCACACTAACATATTACGTATATAAATATATACCTTTTATATATTTTCATCTTTGAAATATTAAATCCTTCATATATTCTAATGTTGTTATTGTGGTGGGCAGGAGCCTGGGCGTTCTTGGGCAGGGAATTATTACCCACCATAAGAGGACGTCCTGGGGAGCTATTGTAGTAGAATTGCAATAAAGTATGCACACCCCACACCAGAATACAAAAAAACAAAAAAATCAAAGCCCTGGACAAATAAAAACCAGGCCAAAAATAAAAATAAAAAGCATGCCTCTCTCCCTTTCTCTTTCCACACGCCTATGTGCCTGCCTCTCACGAGTACGCACCTCACGCATCACCCTCTCTCTCTCTCTCTCTCTCTCTCTCTCTCTCTCTCTCCTCTTGGCTATGCACCTACCCAAGAAGTCTAAAATTCTCACTCAACGTGTTCCCTGTGGCTGACGATCCACAGTGCAGTATCGTTTGGCCCAGGTGCCAAACTGGAATGGGTGGTCTAGTGCCGACCACCCTGTCTGGTATGGATTGGCCCAGCATGCCTGGGTATAGAATGGCCTGGTCCGAGACTCTCCATGCTCGTCCCCTGGGTAGGATAAGGCATGCGTGTATAGCTATGTAGAAAGAGGAAGAAAATAGGAGAGTCCATATGATCGCTTGATGCACATTCGCAGCCATAAGAAGTAGACAACACTCACGCATTAGCATGTGGAGACTGGCAGTGTATGTATATAGTTACCAGTATTACAGCGATTCCGTAATACTTGATCCTTTTCCCTGATTTTGCTATGAATCAATACCAGAATTCAAAGAGGAATTTAAAACAGTAAACAGAAATGTAATCGGTTCATATCTAGTGAAGATATCGCAAAATTAAAACTGACTGTTATGAGCTCCAATTAGAGCAGAGATATCGCCAGAGCACGTGTATGCTAGGGTGAAGGTCAGGAACTAGTTGCTGAGTCTGCTGGCGCTGCCTCTACATTCAGTATAAAAGGAGCTCTCAAAGTCAGAAACAGGTAAAATGGGGACAGTTTCGGTCTGAGTGTGAGCAATCTCATGTTGCCTACTGTGTAGAGCTTTCATTCTGCAATGTACACCAATGCAGCTTATTTCAGTCAGGTTCCCTCTGAGGATACCCGCTCTCCACACTGTACTAAGTTTTTGGACGCTTCTGGTAGATTAACAGGGGCAAAATACAAAGTAAAAGGTTTCTATTTTCACCACCACCACCAGCGGCACCTTCATTGCGGTGTAAGAGTTTTAGCAATTACCAACAAAATTTAAGTATGTAACTCTGTTTCTCATAGAACGTGTCCATTTACAGACCAAGAGAAAAGTATTTTTGAAAATTTTTCATTGGAATGACTGGCTCTGATGCCTATCCATTTGTCTAGACACAGTGGGCAGAATTTGTGAGAGCGTTGTGTGTGAAAAACTGCATATGGGTTGGAGAGCATATGTCAATGGAGTTGGGGGGGGGGGGGGGGGCTTAGTAAAGGTTTCGGTCATATGCACACAAGCACATGTATTGCACACATGCCCAAGACAGTATGAATGCACTATGAGTGCCTAGTCAATGAGGCCAGACTACAAAAAATGGTATAGCTGGCTATCCATTGTCTAGACATTGTAGCCGCAACCACCAACTACCAACACCCACCACCACCACCAGCACCACCACCATCACCACCAGCAACACCAGCACCACCCTTCTACCACCAACATAACCACCACCACCCACCACCTTCACCACCACCGACATTATCACCACCACCACCAACACCACCACCAGTACCAATACCCACCAACTACTAAGCACTAAACCTCACCCCACCACAACCACCACCACCACCAGTACCAACACCCACCACCAAGCATTACCCCAACCCAGCACCACGCATCACCACAACAACCCATCCACCACCCCTTACTTCCACCAACCACCAACCCCACTGCTGCCACCAACATCAACACCATCCAGTTTGATTTGTATATCGAGGGATGTGGGGGACCCAGCTGGATATATAGCTATAATCATCAAATCAACACGCACATAAAGAACCAGTGTTTTATTTGTATCCATATTTTTACATTGAAGAAAATATTGCAGAGGATAAAACATATAGTTTCTGTAGCATTAACAACTAGTAAATGTTCTGGTGATCCATTTATCGATGGGTAGACTGATTCCTTATGCATCAGATCCATCATCTTCATCGCCACCGGAATCATCATCATTATCATCAGCATCTAGATTGTTCCTTGTGCACTTCATGATCAGAACCTCTCTTTTTCGAAAAGCTGAGAAGACTCCTTCATCGTATGCGTACCCCTCGGTGATAAAATCTTTAGTTTTCCGACGAATTATTTTAATGAGTGTAGCGTTATATACACTTTGCAACTAAAGCATCAGTATATACAGAAATAGACACATTGCCTACACCATTTTGGTATGTGTTCACTTCACCATCCTCAACTTCTAAACCTGATTGTTCAGTGTCTAAGACCTGCTTAATATTTTGGATTATGGTGAATAGTTCCTGATTGCCTAAGACTTCTTTTTCATCTTGACCTTTATTTTTACTCTCAGATTCTGCTGAGTCATCGGCTTCACTCTCCGACTCTATTGGCTCATCATCTTCACTCTTCATTTCCGTCATTTCTTCATCTTCACTGTCTATATTTTTGCTATCTTCATTGCTATGGAATCAAAGGTTATGCCGCTTTAGGTCATTTGACCTATCAAAAGTTGAATCACATTCAAAACATTTATGTATTGGCATATTGGTCATAGGATAAATCTAGCAAGCATTCAAGTTACGAGTCAAGGGTCTTCAAAGTAATCTTCTGACTGCCTAAGTCTACCTAACTACTCAGCAGTTAAAATACACGTAGACTTTGGGATGTTTAAACTGGAGTGAATTTGAACCGTTTTAAAGGATTATATGTACTGCAGCCACAAATCCGCACCATGCCGCCACAAATCTGCAACATGCGGCCACAAATCCACATGTGCGGCCACATGTGCCCGCAAATCTGCAACATGCAGCCACAAATCCACACATGCACCCGCACATGTACGCATGCATGTTGGTGTGCGTGCGTGCGTGCGTGCGTGCGTGCGTGCGTGCGTGCGTGCGTGCGTGCGTGCGTGCGTGCGTGCGTGCGTGCGTGTGTGTGTGTGTGTGTGTGTGTGTCCGAGCATGTGCATACACATGCTAACCCATTTATAAATGTGCGGTCACCAGTATCAAATTGCGGGCTCATGTTTCAACCTTTAACCCCTACTATCTTCAGAGACCACTCCTTAAATAGGATAGATAAAATTATCTATATAAGATTATACATACAACATTGTTAAGTATGTTTACATATTGCTCAAGTAACTCTGAACTTCACCTGACCATTAGCAGCCGCAAATCCGCACATGCGACCACAAATCCGCACATGTGGTCGCAAATCCGCACATGCGGTCACAAATCCACAACATGTGACATAAATCTGCATGTGCAGCCGCAAATGTACACATGCATTTTGGTGGGCATGTGTGTCCAGGCATGTACATACATATGTTGCCGCATATATAAATGTGCGGCCGCCTGTATAATGCTGCGGGTGCAAGATTAAAAAAAATTTAATGATTAAACAACTGCCACTTTAAAGACATATATCTCCTTAAATACAATAGATACATGAATATTATCTATATAATATTATACATAACATCGCCAAGTTTACCTATATATTGCCCATGTAACGCTGTACTCTGACAATGGTTAAATTACTGGGAGACGGCCGAATTCGTCACAATGTGACAGATACGCATCAATCAGTCTCACACCAGAACAATTGTACTTGACCTCCTGACATATACACAGCAAGCATTCTGACAGTAGAACAATAGCACGCAGACGCACACATCAACGACCTCATTTCACATCGTTACACCTGTCAAAACCAATTAAAACCCAAATAATCTAATTAATTATGCATCAATTAGCATTGTCACACATGAGTGATTTAGAAAAATAGCACACAGCGCATCCCTATACTAATATTGTGTACTATGTGCGAAAACTTGCTAGTCACCATAAAAAACTTTATTCTTCACTGATCCTGCTCATGGATCGCATCAGCTAGCACCCTGTGGTCATTCTCCAAGCAGCAGCTACCCGGCATATCAACTCGCACAGAAAGATTGCGGTGCACCAACTACTGCACTGATGACTAATAGGTGCAGCACATAGGAATGTATGTTAATTACATTATACCGTTGTTCATGAATAAGTACCATATCTAGTGGTACCGCAAGGTCGGGTGCCAGCTCCGTTATTAATTAATACTGTGCACAATTAAATAATTATTTACATTGTGAATTGCAATTAACGGAACCATAGGTTAGATACAACCTCAATATTTTAATGATTGTCCAAATGTAATACGGCATTCTGCCCATATTATTGGTTAGTATTACAAAATCTACATCATACTTGGACCGCAGTACACCTAAGTTACACTATACATCAACAACACGTGCATCACCTTGTTTTCTCCCCACGTCAACACTTTTTAAGGTCGCTGTTCATGCTCTCACTAGCGAACATGACGTGTGGCCATTAAAGCTAACCTAGCGCGATAGGATAGGTTTGAAAGTAGCCAAGGGCGACTACTCGTTAAACGGGAATTTGTTATTACAAAACTCCCGTCCGTACACTATGTCTCCTATGTTAACGGTACCTATGTTAACGGTGCCATTGGTTTTAATAGTTGGGCATTCATGCTAAGGCCTCCTAAATTTAATATCAGGACTTATGGTCGATAACGAGTTTCAATTAATTGTATGGCCTACTACACTATATAAACACATAGCATCACTTGGAGTGAAAAGAAATATGTTAGGCAGCCCGAATAACGAGATTAAATGACGCCTCGATCTAAATCATATCCCCGCTCCCTGTGATGTCACACCGGGAACGCGCTGTGAGCTGTGTCAATATTTCACTGTCTGTAGTACAAAGGTGACCTATTTTTAAAACGTTCGTTTAACACGAGAGGCTTCACAACCATAACATAAATTATGTCAGGTTGAAGCTAAGTCTTCAAGAAATAAGAAATCATGATTTAAAAATAATTCTATCATGATATTTACTCATTTTTAATGGTTTCATAGATAGCCATATTCGCATAATAATAGGCCTATAACAACGGTAAAGCATGGCATCTAAAAAGATATGTATAAGCTCCAGAATGCAGCTACAACTTTTTCTGAAGATTACAAATGTACAATAAGTGTGTGTCTTATGTGAAATTTCTCATGATTAGAATCAATGTAATTGTTTATCTATAAGCTTTTGGCGATGTATTTGAACTGACAGAATGTTCAGAGATCGCTGGCGTATCGTCTTTACTTACAGTGCAGCTCATAAATAACTATATGTTTCCAACGCAAAAACACAAGCTTGTTAGTTAGAACCATATGAACACGATACAAGAACCTGTCTGTTGAATATTTTTTAGCATAATTTGGGTTGAAATCCAACCAAATTATGTTCAAAATATTCAACAGTATGTGTTATTTAAGTTGTACTATATGCGTGCGGACGGCAGTGAAAGCCTCATCGGGCAACTTGATCGATGCCTAAATTGTAAATAAACTGTGTAGGCCTACTCTGGATGACTATGCGCAAATAGATTAGTTTAGATTTGATTTATATTTTCCCAGCATTTTAGTTAATCTTAAACACATAACTATAGTAACTGCTATTTTGCAATCATAAATTTATTCATAAGTCTGCACAATGGTAAATTGCGATAGTAAATGTAAATCCACTGAGCTGTGTAGGCCTACTGTCATTTAAAAAGTTGTACATTTGTGTACATACATGTGCCTATCATCTATAATGGAAAATCTCTGCAGTCAATCCACAGGCCTTTGAATTTCCGTCCATCCATATCACTACCACATATCCCCCTACTACATGATGTATATATACTTACTATATATAATATACACTATATATAGTAGGTATATATACATCATGTGGTAGGGGGATATGTGGTAGTGATATGGATGGACGAAAATTCAAAGGCCTGTGGTCAATCCAGAAAGATAAGAGTAAGATATATATGCATTTGTAGAATTGTATTCCAAGAAGTGTGTGTGTGGGTTGGATTAAATATATCCTCACGTACACGAAATCCGTTGTTACTGTCACCTCTAACCGTTACCGTGGCCATGAGAACTATCCTTTAAGTTTAATCAACAAAAATATCATCAACTTTGCTATTACTGAATCTTTGTACACCTTTAACAATGTAGTGTTCCTGTGTGAACAATGAATTGTCAAAGAACAGGTGCTTAGGTTCCTAATATGTGCAGCGGTAGAGCGCCTAGCTATGCTCTCTAGACTATAAGAATTGGTGTCTTCCCGGTGTGACGTCACAAGTTTAGCGCGATAGCTAAAAACGTTTGGTTGTCAAGGAGGTTGCTATGTGCTTATCTCAGCTTTGGCTGGAGCAATTACAAAAATTTAAAAAGCATTTAGTTCTTCTAGTAAAGGAGTTAATCAAAGCGATCGGGTATCTAGTCCTCACAACATCTTTAAACCAAACTCAGCTAAAACGTTAATTCCAGGGTACGGGTCTCACATGATCCACACTCAAAACATCATGTGACTGATAAAGACGCAGATCGCCATCTAACTCAAACGGTGATTGGTGTGTGACCTTAGAGCCCAGCACGCCCTCTGCGAAGGTCACTATAGATGGAAATCCGTTTCTCTCTCCCCACCGTGAATAAATTAAAGACCGCTTTCTAAAAATGCTTTTGTAATGTGACTTGTCCGTGTTTTGCTGTCTGTGGTTGTACTGTGGTATGTAGAGGGGTCGCTTTGCGGTTCTGAAACTACCACCAGACAATATGTTGCACGTTGTCTGTCTGAGGAGAGATACTCCGTGGGGTATTGTCAACGGTACCAAGCATCCTCGCCAGGAAGGTGTATTCGTTAAAGTAAGTTGGTGCTAAGCCATTTGCGGCCTAAAATACGTGTCTGGGCCTGATATCTAAATGTTAGTCTAGGCCCTTAAGAAGGCCCACAGAAATAAAAGCGGCACTAACTAAAACAATATCTTTAACTCACACAAGGTGATGGTGCTGAATTCCTTAAAAATCAGCCACCCCTTCTTCACATAAAAACCATATGCATTAAACATCAAATGACTACACTAGGCCAAATCAATATTATAATCTTTTGCAATTCTTCAAAATAGGAGTACGGCCCTTTTTACCGCTCTCCTCCGCTTCGACGTTGTAGGTACTTATCCTGGACGGAGGTCTGTGCGAGATACTTTCCTCTCGCAAAATCATAATATCTTTGTAGGTTAACCCTTCCATTTTCCCCTGCATCTTTCTAGGAGGGTGCCCCTTTTGCCACCCTCTTCCTCCGCTTCGGCGTCGTAGACATTTTCCTGTGACGGAGGCCCATGCGCATGGAGTGCCGCCTGTTTCAAAACTTTCATGTCGACATGAATTCATATTGAGATTGTAGTCAATATATTGATGTAAGCTTGAACTTGATTTCATGACCCGTGATCATATTCAGGTCTCACCATATTCAGGCCGTCCTCAATATATATCGGTGTAAGGGTGAAATTGCGCCAACTGTTTCAAAGCGTTCACGTCGTCATGAAATTCATATTGAGAGCATAGCGAATATATTGATGTAGGCATGAATTATCACTACTCTGGGTCCAATTTACGATGTTGTCAATTTATATTGAGAGAGGGTCGAAATTGCGCCATCTGTTTCAATACAGTCATGTAACTACTTCTCCAATATAGCGAGCACACGAAATCGAAATTCGCGTGCGCTCCGATTTGAATTGAATTGAATAGCAGGCATATTCGAGGCTGCACCAAATTGGGCACGTCTCCAACATATAGCGAGTATATTCATACTCGCTCGAATATGCCTGCTATATTGGAGAGGTTGTCAATTCAAATTGGAGCGCGCTCGAATGTGTATTTCATGCACGTATGAACATGCTCGCTATATATTGGAGATGTGCCAATGTGGTGCGGGCTTGAATAAGCCTGCTATATTGGAGGCGTTGTCAATTCAAATTGGAGCGCACTCGAATAGTATATTGGAGACGTGACCAATTTGACGACGTTGTCAATTCAGATTTAGCTCGTGCTCAAATATGCTCGCTATTTTGGAGACGCGGTCAATTTGGTGCGGGCTCGAATATTGTACAATCTATCTGATCGCGTAAACACAGAGAGAATTCAATTAATTGTATCGTGGAAAGTGCATGGTGCCACAATTAGTTCCGCCGCCACTGGTCAATTCTTGGAAATATTTAAAACTCCCAAAAATTGCAAATCAATAATGATACCGCTGCATTGCATAGACAACCAATCGGTGTCTTGTGCAAATGAAATTTGCATCTAGTCATATATGAATCTGTATTGCGTTATTGTAAATTTATTGCAATGAAGCCTGTCCCTGTATTGAAAATGTACACTTCCTGTCTCCTGATAGTGCGTGTGTGCAAAAAATCTTATCTATATATTCACCATAGTACTTCTTTAACAATTTGACGACGCCTATATCTGTCGCATGCAGATTGCACGCGCGTTCCCGCGATGCAACGTAGTTGTAATCATCCGATGGCATGCGTCAGACCTTAGTGCTACCTGTATACGTGGCTGAGGTATTTTAACGATAGTTTCTTGACCAAAACAGCAGGAACACAGAGAGAATCCTGGAAATTTGGGCAAGGTGGATATCTAAATTGGGGCTGGGTGGGATACGGCGGGGTGGGGGGGGGGGTGTGGTGGGGGAGCAAACTTGGGAAGGGCTGGCTGAAAGAGGATGCGCACGTATACTGCGACTTGTATGATTACATCAACGACGTAGAAGCGAGGATTGGAACTTATGATGACGATTACGACGATGATGATGAAGAGACAATCTTGATACGGATCCGTACATAACACTTTGACATATATGTACTATGCTGACAGAAAAACGAACAAACAAACAGACAGAAGAATAGTCGTGAGTAAACTACATGGTGCCACAAATAGTTCCGCCGCCACTGGTCAATTCTTGGAAATGTTTAAAATGCCCAAAAAAGGCAAATCAATAATGATGCCGCTGCATTGCATAGACGCCGTCTGTAAGGGGTCTCTGAAATCAGAAGAATTTTTTGTTGAACAAATAAAGCATTTGGACAAAATGGCACGATACCGACCCCAATATCGGCAACGACATTGGAAACTGGAAATAGAAGCATTATGTCTTTATAAAGACTATTCAAAATTGAAAATATGCTACCAGGTGATCGGCATCATGAAGGACACATACCATCAGCGTCAGCGTAACATTTTTGTTACACGCCCACTCTCACATCGTACTAACATACTCCCACTCACATCGCTCCGCTGTACGTGGCCATACTTGCAGACCTTTGATCGCTTGCTATATGAAGTAACCTTACGCTTGTGGGACTGAGGGTAACCAATCAAGTCATCATGCATTTCTTATCGAGCACGCACGCACGCACACACGCACGCACGCACGCACGCACGCACGCACGCACGCACGCACGCACGCACGCACACACACACACACACAGCCCCCGCCCCCACCCCCACCCACCCCCACCCGCCATGTCCACTATTTCACTCCTCAGGAAACATAATTGCATTGACCCAATGTAGTTTTCCTCAGGTATCTTACATTTGTGCCAACTATTTGATAAACTTATTTTACCTATACTATATTATGGTAGTGTAATCTGGGGATTTCATTCAGCGTATGATGTTGAAAAATGCCACCCCCGCTTTTGTAAGCAATTACTTCATATTAAACAGACAACACCTAATTTTATGGTTTATGGGGAACTGGGAAGGATGTATGCATGATTACTGTATTCTGCGGCTGTAGTAGTAGAAACATCCTAGAGCTGCAATCAGTCCTTCTTCGCTTTTGCTCACCGTGTCTTGGCCTCAGCCAAAATCCTTAGCTTCTTCAGGTCCATTCTTGAGTTGAGTGTACCTAATCCTGCTTTCTTGAGGTCACCTCGTAGCACGCTTAGCAGATTTATGCAATGGCGTCCTCTCCTGGCTCTGTATTTGCTGGCTCCGAGTAGGGCGAATTCCAAGGCTCTCTGTGCTGATGTGTCTTCTGGCATCCTTAGCACATGGTCAAACATGGACCATCTTTACTGGGCGACTTTTACAGACAGCGGTGGCGTATTACATATCTTGTATAGTGCATCGTTGGAAATTATGCTCTCTGGCCATCGGTGTACAGTGACGGTGGTGCGTAGGTGTTGGCGGTGGCAGGCGTCAAGTTTGTCTAGAGCTGCCTTTGGAGCTGCCCAGCTGTTACAGTTATACATCATCAAGTATACGCAGGTTGCATTGTATAAACGTAGTCTTTTTACCAAGGGCATCTTTGATCTACGAATCCAAAGCTTCGAGACGGACTGGAAAGCTATGTTCCCCATGATGCAGCGTGCATCAATGGCAGCAGTACTGCAAAGCAGTGAGCCCAGGATTTTACTTTTCCTCCATGGTTCGCCGCCGCGGAGTGGATCGTCATTTTCTTTAGTGTCATGCTTTGTAGATAGGTATATGTGGGTGAACTCTGTTTTAGATTCATTCATAAAGAGATTCTCAATTTTTAGTTTGCTTGCAGCTATTGGGAGAAGTTCGTCAAGGGGTTTCTTTGCCTCATCTATAAAGTCCACATCGTCGGCATATTCCATCTCTAGCGGCATGTCCAGTATTGAAACCTGGGGGGGGGAGGGGGGAGGGGTTAGTCGTGTGGAATTTTCCAGCACGGATTTCAATTCAACAGCAGCCAGGTAACAGGTGAAGAGCAAAGGGGATAGACCATCTCCCTGTGGGGAGCCGATTGATGTCTCAAACACTACAGACTTCACTGACTTGACTCGTACTCTCAGCTTAGTGTCTACAAGCAGTAGTCGCACTAGTCGTAGCTCATCTTCATTGCAACTGGCCTGGCGTAGTACGTCTACGATCTTTGAGCGCTTAATTGTGTCGATGGCGCATGACATGTCAATGCCCATTTTGTTGAAGTCCCAGTGTTTGGGCATGACTACCGACACAAGCATGCGTTGAGCCAATACAATGTCTGCGCAGCTACGTCCACGTTTGAAACCACTTTGACATGATCCGTTGAAGTCGTCGATCTTGTCTCGGATGCGGCATAGAGTAACATTGGATAGGATATTCCGTATGCTGTTAAGAAGCACAATGGGCCGCAGATTGGTTGGGGTGGCTTCTTGGGCTTGGGTAGCGCGATAAGGATGCCTTGGCCTACAGCGTCAATGGGAAGGTAATGCATAAAAGCTGAATTGATTATGTGCGTGATCGTTTTGAGATAGTGTCACTTGCATATTTGAATAGTTCATAGCTCAAGCTATTAGGTTCAGATGCACGTCCGTTTTTTCAGGGCTTTCAGTGCCTTCTCAACCTCCGCTGTATTAATTGATGTTAGTAATGGCCTGGGGTCTCCTGAGAATTGGTGCCAGGGCTCATCATCGTGGTCAGTGAACTGTTCCTTGAACCATTCTCGAATTGCCTCGGCTTTGCCCTGGTCAGTCCGATAAAGTGTCCTTGAGAGTTGTGTACAGTTAGTGGTGGTGTGTAGTCAGCAACTCTCAGGGCTCGGGCTGCCCGAAACAGTTTGTGGCAGTCATCCATGGCAGTGATTTGATTTGCGAGGGCGTCTGCTTGTTGAATAGCAAGATCTTTTAATCATTCGCTAACATGGCGCAGAATGTTATTGCGTTCCTGGCATATTTTGGTGCGATCTTCACTTTGGCCACTTTGATAGATGTGCAGACGTAACGCTTTCTGTTCTGCTGACAGTTTTACTACGAGAGGGTATCAGTATATCTAGTTCTGTTGTTTTTAGAACACCTACGGTGCTAGTAGCTGATGATTCCATAGATATCAGTATTTTGGCTTCGTTTCAATCGGAGCTGACATCGATGTTAGCTATCTGCTCCCCGAGGGCCATTTTGTATGACATTTGGGTGTCAGTGTCGCTGATGAGCTTGGGTAAGTTGTAGGTTACTCTCCCTTCTTGCCTGGTATGGCGTTTATACATTAGGTAGAGCTGGTTCATATGGAACCGCGTAATGAGTGGCTTATGGTCAGAATTGAGGTATGTGCCTCCATAGGAACGAGCATCCCGAAGTAGGGGTTTTGCTGCTGTCTTGCATGGTATGAAATCTATTTGGTTGAAGACAGCTTTTGTAGCATTAGAACCTTTTGGGGCTTTGCGATCAACAATGTGTCCAGTCCATGTTGTCCGGTGGCGGCATGAGTATTTGAAAGCCGTATTTGCAGCAAATAGGCCATTAGAACTAAGGAATGCCACCAGTGCATCTCCATTGCTGTTGTGTGTGCCCTCTCCATACGATCCCATGCATGAGCCAAGTCCTGAACTTTTGTCTGCAATGCCGAGTTTACCCAGCTTGGAGTTAAATCTCCACACACGAACAGTTGCCATCTAGCTGGGACAGTAATGGCGGAGCACAGATCTGCATAGACGGAATCTAACATAGCTGGATTCTCTGTGCTCGACATCCTCTGACAACGCAATCTTCCCAGGAGCTTACCATAGCTACGTGGAATGTACGTGGTCAGACTGCAACATCAAAGAGTCAAACCTTAGGTGCAGACTGTGAACTCTATACAATCGATATCGCATGCATTCAAGAGACTAAAGTAGCTAAACACTCAGAGCAGCACCTTCAGACAGGTCATAAGCTAGTACTCATGGAGCAAAAACAGGCCACTTACCGTGGATTAGGCTTCGTAATCGGACCAATGGTATTGGACGATGTCATTAGTGTTGGATGCATCAGTGATCGCATTGCATTTATCGACCTGGCTATACCAACGCGAAAGCGCACCACCACTAAGTGTGGCATAGTCAACGCATATGGGCCAACTACCGAAAGGGCCACAGAGAATCCAGCTATATTAGATCCCGTCTATGCAGATTTGAGTTCAATCATGAGAATCTACCTATTTTAAAATATTGGTTTAAAATTAGAGATATGAGTCCAAATAGAATAGCAAAACACATATACACTGTGCTATACAACGATTGGTCTAATAATAATGATTGTAAAAACTGGGTGACGTCTTTTAGATATATGTTATGCGCGAAAGGTTTTAATAATATATGGGAAGGGCAGGAATTAAACGTCAATAAAGATCAATTTGTTTTAGAATATAAGCAGAGAGCTTGTGATATGTATTCTCAGGAATGGAGGGAACATTTGCAAGATTGTACAGATATCTTTCAGGCGATTTAGGTTATAATACATATTTATATAACGTCAGGATTGCAAAACATCGATATCCCCTTAGCGAATTACGTAGCGGGTCGCACAGACCCACATACTATACATTGAAACACGAAGGTGGCACCGACCTATTGCATTACTGCTAAAGGAATGAAAGTGTCAGACATGTGATGATATAGAGGACGAATATCACCTCTTACTTCTATGCCCAATGTACAATGAATCGTGAAAGAAATATATAAAACCATATTATAGGATATGACCAAATGTTTATAAATGTACTGAACTGTTAAAAAGTAATAACAGTTCAACAGTCCAAAGGTTAGCAGCTTTCGTTTATAATGTTTTTCTTCTACGTGACGAAAATGGGTGAACTAAATGCATTTTCCCCATCTCCTTTCTTTTCTTTCTTTCAGTTTTCTTTCTTTTTCTTTCTTCTTTTTCTAGAACCTCCTTTCTCCTCCCTCACAGACTGTCATAATTATAATGGCATGTTTGGGAGTTTGTGGGTGTGGCATTGGAGGGGGCTAGCAGATAGTATCAGCTAACACTTTAACGGCTAAGTTCAATCATGAGAATCAAATTATTTGCTTATTGATTGTTCGTTTACGCGGAGAAGACTATTATTGAGGATTTATCACTGAAAGGAGTGGCTCGCTTATCGAGCTAGTAATTCCAGTGGTAAAATTTCAGGGGTAGGCTCTCTTGGCCTGCAAATGGGCATTCCTCAAAACTACTACAGAGGCCGGTGTTGGCCGTTTTCGGTACGAAAGGGTTAAGAGATCCATGTGCGTATCATGTTTTAGCAGAAATACTGATAATATAACAAAACTATATAATTTGTGGTATACAGGTAAATGAATACTGTTAAACAAATATTAATATTTAATTATACAGTAATTTAATATTGTATTATGCTGGTGTTCCGCCAAATGATTTGTATGTACTGTACACTCAAGGGCCATCGGCCTATTGTGGAAATAAATCTATCTATCTATTACGTTGACAGAATACATAGTTTCCTTGGCCCAAAGTTGCCGTTATGTTAGAAGGTTCTTAATAAATTAGTTACACTGAGAAAACGCTGCATTTAGGCCTACGTTTGTTGGCAAATAGTAAGTTTTGTACGTCGAACCAACGTTGTATATACAACCGAATAAAATGTGATACGTTGGGCCAACATAAACCCAATGACCATAATTGTGTTAAGATAACGAATAAATGGTCTGACGTAACTTTGTGTGCTGGATCTGTGTCATGCGTCCCCTCACACACGCATGCACGCACGCACGCACGCACGCACCCACGCACGCACGCACGCACGCACGCACGCACGCACGCACGCACGCACGCACACACACACCCCACCCCCACCGCCCCACCCCTCTCCTCCCTCTCTCTCTCTTCCCTCCCCCGTCCCTCTACATCCCGCCCTCCCCTCTCACTCTCTCCCACTCTCTCTGCCTCTCCATCTCCCCCTCACTCTCCCTTGCTCGAACCAGGCCCACAGGCTGCATGACAAATGGGGGAGGGGCTTGTACCCAATATGCATTCAGGTCCTTCCTAGGAAATTTAGGAATCTGGATCCTCTGAGATCGCTTCTACTTGATTTCTGGAGGTGAACATGAATCATCCGTTGGCTGTTAAATTATTGCGGTTTTAACCCATTTTGCTATATTTTCCTTTTCCACAAAACGTTTACTTGTTATTGCGACAGTACTGGAACTCTCAGCCTGCGCGTGTGTGGTGGGGTGGGTGGGACAAACTACTGGTATGCTCTCTCCCCATCTCATCTTTCTCCCTCCTTTCATTCTGCTCTGTTACTCTCATGCATTAACGTCAGCGTTAAATTATTGGAGAATATGTGGGTTTGGTGTAGGGGTGGTGGGACCGTGGATGAAGACTTGCTCTGGACTAATTTAGACTAATTTAGATGGAATATGAAATTCATGTTACATTTGAGATTTATTATTCAGCCGCCCCCCCCCACCCCTCCTCAGTAGTCACCGCAATTTGATGCTCAATAAACCTCAACAAACTGTTTTCAAATATCCTTTGAAAACTGTAGGCCCTGTAGGTTGGAGAAAGGTTCAGCCACCGCTTGCGTGAATAATAAATCTAACTTTTTGATTACCATTTTATAGATTATTGGTTAGTGGACCTTTAAACAATGTGCTGATATTTCATCCTTCTATCGGAGCACCGTTTGGTTATTCCATCCATCAGATTGTACAATTCGTCATACGAATAGAACAGGTCCTACTCCTCAGATCAGATCAACCGGACACGCGGCGTTTTGATCGGATGACTGGTTGATTTCTAGGTTGTACCCGACGTCGCACGCGATAGAGCTGATCGTGTAAACTCGGCTTTAGACACGAATAACATTGTTGAATTGTTAGCCACATACACCCACGCACGTGCGCGCACACACGTATACAATCAGATGGCTGTCAATTTCTTACTATGTGGGTATAGTTTATGCCTGACCTGTTGATTCCCCAAACTACTTTTAATAATTCACCCACAATTCTTATTTATTGCTATTTGACACTTGACCCCTCTCATCCAGTGTATCCACTGGTTAGATGGGGGTTATATATAATTAAACCACGATAATACCCAATATTACAGCCAAATAGAGAAATCTATTCAGTCCTCCAAATGACCCCAATAGCCTCCCTCTCTTCAGTAGTTCCCTTGCCTTATTTCCTCCTTGTCCATATTACCACTAACCTGATCCTTGCCCGATAAATTCCCTTGCTCATCCTGTAGGAAACCTGTTAAGAATAATCAGAGAGTACTATTATGTGACTTATGTAGCACACGGATTCATCTAAGTTTCTCCAAACTAACAACAGCTGACTATCGCAACCTCGAAGCTGACGACACGAGGTAGGAATTCTCATCACTGACACACCAGCTTACCTACCAATCTTTCTTCTCGAAAGACAGCTGACCTGCACAAAGCCATTCAAAGATGAGCAAATTAAGTGCAGAGAAATGAATCAGGTCAATATTGAACAATTTAAAAGACACATGTCTGAGGTAGTTTGGCATGCAGTTACAGACATACAGTGCTTCAAAAATGCCCACATTAAGTTCCACAAAACTTGCACGCACACCTTCAAAAACAGCTTTCCCATGAGAGAAAAGAAGAAATTTAAACACAACCCGACTATACCATGGATAACAACTGGACTGATAGCTGCCTGTCATAGAAAACATAAACCTTATTTGACGTTTATCAAAAGTCAAACAAAGCATAATGAACTGAAATTCAAGAAAGACAGAAACAAGTTGGACCAAATAATCAAAACAGCAAACAACTTACTACCACAACAAATTTGAACAATGCAAGAATTGCATGGAAAATAATTAAATCATTTTTGAATAAAAATAATCGCAAAGCGCAACAAACACAATTTCTTTATAATAACAAAATGATAACTGATGATTTAGAAATTGCAACAGGATTCAATGACTGTTTTGTTAATATAGGTCCAACACTTTCAGATAAAATCAAATCAACATCCTCTAATAAATATAGTGATTATCTCACATGCGACTATCAATCCTCTTTTTCGCTCACTCTGTCACCAATGAAGAGATTTGTAGCATTCTTTACAAACTAAACCTTGCAAAACGTGCTGGCTTGGATGGTTTCAAGTGGAGTATTTTCAAACACTGCACTCTAGCACTACTAATACCCCTTAACCACATCTGTAACTTATCTTTCATTCAAGGCATATTTCCATCAAAATTAAAAGCAACACGCGTAACACCTATATACAAAGCAAGGGATTCATCTAACTTCACAAAATATAGACCTGTCTCAATACTTCCACTTTTCTCCAAAGTAATGGAACGACTTATGTACAATCGGTTTATCAGCTACTTAGATAAAAAGTCAATCCTCTATACATCACAAAACGGATTCCGTGAAAAACATTCAACAATGCTAGCACTAATTGAAATGACAGAAAAAAAAATAGACCCAATTGAAAAGAAAAAGCACATAATAGGCATTTTGGACCTTTCAAAAGCTTTCGATACTATCAATCATAAAATCCTACTAGGAAAACTAGCCTATTATGGAATCCGAGGAAGCGCACTCATCTGGTTTCAAAGCCATCTAAGTGACAGAATGCAATGTTTGCAATTCAATGCAACTTGCTCTGAAAACAGGACACTAACTTGTGGTGTCGCTCACGAGTCCATCCGTGGCCCTCTGATGTTCCTCTTATATATGAACAACCTCCCTAACATATGCAAACACGTGCCACTAATACTATTTGCTGATGACGCCAATGCCTTTTGCTCTGACGAAGATATAGTTGTATCATATAAAAGCGTAAATAAGGAAATGGAAGAAATTTCTAACTGGTTTTCATTAAATAAATTATCATTAAATGTAGATAAAACAAACCATATGTTATTTTAAAATCTAAAGAATTAATAAATAAAGAGGTTCCAAAATTGTACATTGGCAATAAGGAAATTGAGGAGGCCCCCTTACACAAAGGTCCTAGGAGTATATTTAGATAAAAACTTGACCTGGGCCAAACAAATTGAAACAGTTACTGCAAAAGTAGCAAGAGGAATAGGTGTCATCCGAAGACTAAAGCCATATAGGACACATGACACGGTTAAAACACTGTACAGCACCTTGATCCTCCCGCTCCTCACTTACTGCAATGCTGTTTGGACTAACACCTACAAAAACAGAATATCCAAAATTCAAAGTCTCCAGAAAAAGAGCCACCCACCAACATAACACTAGTACCAGAAACAAACTACATGAACAATGCACACGGATAGACATTGGAAAATACCGAATATCATTTGCAGCCACTAAGAACAAAACAAAACAGGAACACGTGAGAAAATTCTATCATCAAAATTATGCAAGAAAACAATAAAAAAAAACCTACTTGATTCACACATACTGGTACTATCTAATTCATGCAGTGCAGCTCAAAAGTGGCCTGACTCATCTACAAAACAAGGCAAAAAAAATGTTGTTCTATACGCATGCATAATTGGATCCTAAGATATTGCTGTGTAATGACGGCGATGTCAATCGGTCCAAATATGTTTATAGTATTCGACAGAAAATTTGTTCTACAGTTTATATAACATGCTTGAAATACTGTTGACTTATTACTACTGCTGCTACTACTTCTGCTGCTACTACAGCTACTACCACTACTACTACATGTACTGCATGTGCTACTGCTGCTACTACTACTACTACTACTACTACTACTACTACTACTACTACTACTACTACTACTACTACTACTACTACTACTACTACTACTACTACTACTACTACTACTACTACTACTACTACTACTAATACTACTAGAATATAACTAGATGATTCCACTTGCCATCATATCCAATAATAATTTCAATTACAATAGTAACAAGCTACAGGAAGATTAGGAGAATGAGCACCCCTCCACATCCACCCCCCCCCCCACCCCCACCCCCCTTCCCTTGTCCAAGGATGCTCCCCATTAGCCAGCATCCTGTAAACAGTATATCATCATTATAAGTAAAATTATCCCCCCAAAATATAAATGTTTATTGTCGTTTTTATAATCATAGATATCCATGTCTATTATTGAACTTGACTATGTTCTGTGCTTGTCTGTTACGTAACTGCATTGTCCTTTTTTATTACCCATATGTATCACAAACTATAAAACCCGTATTTGTGAAACTAAAAAAAACCAAAACCTCTTTCACATCCTCTGTTGCAGTATTATATGTTGGTTCACAGAATGAGAGGCCCACTCCTGGGGGTTTCCCCCCGGAATGACTGACTAGGTAACTGAATCGGTCATTGCAGTGGTGAACCCTCCGGTGGTGGTGGTCTTCTGCGAGTTGGCATATTTTCTTTTTGAAATTTAAACTAGTTTTGTGGATCAAGGGTCAAAGGGTTAATAAGGAAGTAGTAAATGTAATGAGTTAATTTATAATTGTTTATGTAAGTAGTCTTGTCTAATTTATATATACCTGTATATATGTGTGTTATATATGTGTGTAAGGTGTCCGCCATAACAATAGGCAATGTCTTCGGCGGACAACCTGGTATGACTCGTGAATATTATTTATTTGGAATTATTGAATAAATAATCTTGAATCTTGAATCTTGAATCATACACTTTCTCGTCAAGAACGAAGAATTAAGCCGAGTTTACACGATCAGATAGATTGTGCAATAAGTTGTACAATCTGCCCAATGCAGATTGCACAAGCGTTCACACGATATAATGTAGCTTTAGCTACCCGACGGCACGCGTCAGACGTCCGTGCTACCTGTATTTTTATAGATCGCTCCTTGACAGAAAGGCAGTAGGCCCTACCACAGGGCGTATCCAGAGGGAGTGGGCATGGTGCACATTGAATCGAAACTGGGCTGGGATGGGATGCGGGTGGGTTTTGGGGCGGGGGGAGGGGGTGGGGTGGGCTAAAGGAGAGCTGGCTGACAGGGGATACGTGCGTACACTTGCATGATTACAAGATCATAGAAGCGAGGATGGGAGCTCGTGATGATGATGATGATGTATAGAAATATTATACACAGGTGGCTGATGCTGTGTCGGCTGATGACCCTGGCCCCGTGTCTCTATAGCCATGCAACAATGCCGCGTCAACAAACAATGATTTAGTGATCACAAATGCAGCCACGGCTTTTTGAGATGTGCATGTTGAAGGAAACCTGATCGTCGTGGTGTCGTCAAATTTTGTTGAAGAGACAATTTTCATTCGGATGCGTACATAACACTTATATGCTGACAGAAAAACAGACAAACAAACAGACAAAAGAAAAATCGTGCCGAAACTACATGTTGCCACAAATGGTTGTTTGGGATTAACAAGTAGATAAATCTCACACAATCTGTTTACGTTCAAAAACCTTTAAAGATTAGATAACTTTTTTGAAAATCATATTCATATTGATGCAGTCTGATTCATTAAAATCCGAAGAGCATTTGAATTAATGTGTGAATCCCTTTCTGAAAACTGGGGAATACTAATCCAGGTAATTATTCACATTTGACTAAGAACAGGGAACCGGAGTGAGGGGCTAAAATCGCGGAATTAATAATAGTACAGGATCATTAGACCAAATTTAACAATAACCTTGAAAAAATTAGTAGAAAGCTGAGTTTTTCAGGAGAGCTCAAGAATATCATATGTATGGCAATCCTGCAAAGTTCCGCTTGTTCCACCCAGTGGCATTTTCAAAATCCAAGATGGCGACCTTGGTGGATTTAATCTAATTAGCAATTGCTTATACAACTTGTGTGTGCATGTGTGCGTGCGTGTGTGCGTGCGTGCGTGGGTGCGTGCGTGTTGGAGGTGTTTTATTGGGTATTTAAGGTAGCCATATTTCTGGAAATGGGGTCATTCTTAAACCTTAACCACATGAATTTGAGTATTTTGATGATGATATTTACCAATCCATACTATGAAAAGAAAACATTGACGAAGTTGTAACACTTTATCAAATGGTAGAAAATATGCATTATAGTTTAAGTTTAATTATAGACGTCAGTTTGTACGCCAATGGTACGAGCATTTTTACAGTTATTGCCATTGCAAACAATACACATGACCGTAAGCTCCAGCCCTGCCTTGTAACAACCACATGATTTTCCACACCGTACCTTACAGGCACAAGATACCATTTTCAACACTTTGTCGGGAGCAACAGGCCTGCCAGTCTCGATTGGAACAAGCAATCCCTCCCGGTACTGCCATTCCCATTCAGTTGGCTCTAGCTCATTCCCCTGTCACTGCTGAACAGTGTGGTGTACTCTAAGTCTATGGAATTTCGCAGCTGCTGATGCTGGAGGGAGTGATTCCAACTTGAATCCAGGTGAAAATAAGGGTGCTCTACGGATTGATCGAAAACACAAAATATAGCGATGTTTGTCCAGTGACTGCCTGAACTGCTCCGTACAGTTTTAGCAGAAACACCTCTCCTACTCGTACAATATCGTCATGAGAACTGTCAGATTGAGAGAAGACCCTCAAGTAGTCCGAGTTGTCACCATCTTCTAACTGTTTTAGAGCCTTCTTTTCCCTTGATCATAGAGAGTCGGCACAGTATCACGGCCACGGATCGCATGTGCAAACATCAAGTGTTGTTTAATTTTATGGGAAGCTGTCTGAATTTCACCTATACTGTGCATTTACAACGGGTTCCAACCAAAGAGCATGCATAGATCCATGTTCGGGGTGGTTTGTGCGACCATCATCACCAGCAAATCTGTGTCAGTCCCCACAACACGAACAGGTGAATTCTGCGCTTGGACTGTATCCACGGCGATTGATGCAATCAACCGATCAGCATCTGCAATGCTTTGCTTGACAGTCAGACCTATGCCCTCAAATTGTTCTGTTATCGTTTTGATTAATCGATCCTTGGTTTTACCATTACGCAAGAATGCCTCTTTGATGTAGTGGTTTTCATTGCCTGTGCAAAGATAATATCAGCAGATGTGTTCTGTTGTGCCCGTCGCTGCTGTTCGGCAACTTTTGTTGAGGTAGCACTGCCATATCCGTCAAACACGACTACTGCCTCCGGACTATAGTGATTAAGTACATAGGATACATAGTGGTCATATACTTGGTTATATGCTGCATTAACAGGACATTACAAACATTGCAGGAGGTGACCCCCATCAAGGATGAAGGGTACGCCATCGGGTACTCGAAGGTGGACATTCACTGTTGACTTGAGAATTCTTGCAATGACGTTCCTCGTGCGCTTCCTCATAATCCCTTTATCCAATAAGGATGGTGGCTGTCTGGCAAACTCGTGAAGGAGATACGGCTCCATCCATGAATTGGCCTTAATCACACAAGAATAATAATGTTGTATTAACTTCAACCTCAACACCACGCACAGTTATCTTGTGTTTGTCACCACTGGTGCTGGTGACCCGATCTTTGTGCTTCAGGTTTACATCAGCATATGTTTGGCCAGTCATACCCGAAGCAGCCTTGATGTTGAGAGCAGATGCTTGATCCGCATTTACACTATTTCCAGCAAGTACACCGCTTGCTATACAGATCAGTGCGTCATGGTCTTTATATGAGAATGGAGAATGCAACTCAAGTCAGTGGAGAAAAGTCTCATAGTCTTTAGTATCCCTGGCTGTGTTACGGGCGCGCAGGTCCACATACTCGTCGGATGTGTGACTATGGACCCCAGTGAAATTTTCTAGGGCATTGCAGATTGGGATCCAGGGAGGCATGGCATGCACCCATTTGGTGAGAGCGCTGTCTGTAATACCTCGACCATGAGCCATACCTCCGGGGGTCTTCAGCAATCTCATTAAATCTTGTTTGATCGTTTGATCACAGAAGTTACCGCTCCAGAATTTACCTGTTCTTCGAATGGTGAAGAAACCTCTCTCGGTGAGGTCACAGTATTGCTTTGCCGACATGATATAGATCAGTCATTTCCTCTGATTACGGTAGAGGCGGGCAGATTTTACGTATGCGATGTGACCAGCAGTATGAAAAGGTGGATCATTTCACTGACTGTGTGAAGATGTAAATTCCAATCCCCAGTCAACTCTGTGCGGATTAAATTCCTAATGAGGGACACTGTTTCAAATATTCAACCCAAAGCTTACCAGTTCTACTTTGAGTGGCAGCACTTTCCATCAGCTCATCAATAATCTGAGTGAGTTGTTGGACACTAACCTCACTTTCAACGCAGGCAGTAAGACATTCACGATTCAGCAGAGAGTTGTGTATAGTCTGGAGACCAGTGAGATTCTCACTACTGAGACATCTGGTTGTCTGTAGTAAGATCGGCACAATGGCTAATGATGACAAAAGATGAGCATGTAGTGCACGAGCATATGCATGGTCTGTCATCATATGGATTACAGTATTTGGAGCATAAACAGTTTTCCATAGATCTTGTAATCTACTCCCACCCATAATGTATCCAATTGATCCCATATATGATCTGATTAAGTGAAAAAACCAAAGTCTGATAGCAATGTTGTTAAGTTCTGGGTAAGATTTAACTATTTCCGTTGCCTTAACATATAGTGATTGTTCAAATGTGATCGGACAAACACCAAGTCCATGCTTTTCAGATACGTTCTGTGCAAAACACAAATCAGATTATATGGTGGCAGGTTGAGATGTGTCCTGGTTAACGAATGGCAAACTCTGAATCTGACTTTTTTCATGATTGTCTCCCCTCACAGTACATTGCATAAAGCAACTCCATGACGGATATTGCAACACAGGAACAGCCAAAGAGAAACTTGCTAACCAGACACTATTCAAGCATTTGGCCAATTTAAGGATAGGAGGGTTTCGTTCGGGTGGTTCAAGTGGCCCAATCTTGATGGAATTAAATCCTGGTATGGTGGGTTTATTCTACACTTTGATTTGTATGTGACCAAACTGTCCATTTTGGGTAACTCTGAGTATACCGTGGGATGGCAGGCAGGAATGGCCTCTCACCTGGCGGGGTCTTACATACAATACAACTTAGAACATGCCAGGTACCATGTCCTGTAATGGTTATAACATTGATGTCAGCATTGTTTAATATAAAATTTACAAGATAACCCTCAATATCAGACAATTGTTCAACTGTAAGCAGGGCATCGTGCAGACGCTAAACCTCCCTGTAATTATCTGAAAATGACAAACTAATCAGTATATCAACCAGTTCTCGTGATTCATGCTTCCGATTAATGTAAACAGATACGGCTAACAGTATGGGCGATACAAAAGATTGAGGTCGACAGGAAGATATAATGTCACGTGTGATTGCTGTACGGTGGCGTTCACAGACCACGACATTGTCAAATTTTGATTGAGTTATGCCACTAAGTAGTCGATTCACAGACTCAGGTGCAAATTTATTATAGTCCTGTAATTTGGTCATTGGAGGATATTCAGATTTTAAATACGCTATAAACCTTATATCATCTTGCATGAGTGCAGCTGCCAATCCTATGATTGAATCTTTTGTCATGGCACTTGGCTCATAATTATCTCTAAGTGTATGGTTGCTAGCATCTAGGAAAGTATATATAGTGGGCCTTCCAATTTCGCATGTCTGTATAATATCCTTCCCAAACCATTCCTCCAATTTCTGCCCAAGTCTTCTGGAGCCGTACCCTTCTTCTCCATCCAAATAACCATCCATCAGTGATACAAGTTCTGGAGGTGAATACTGGCATTCATCATTATCGCGTATATATTGGCACAACTTTTCGAATGACTCATGTTTAGTGGCATCGACAGGTTGCCGTCGCTTGCCATCACTATTAACCTCACTTGGAAATGGTTTGCCAGCATAAAAGAGGACCTGACGGTCGTGGTTATACTTAGCCTCATCAACGATAAGATCGAACTCAGTTGAGACGCGAAGTTTGACAGCATCTCCCCACTCGTCACCGCGATCATCAGCTTTCTCAATTATTCTTTGAAGAGAGACCTTCGTCATAGCATCGATCATGTGACAATATCCTTCGGTCATGGAGTATTTTTACTCTAAATGGTAGTCTATTAATTTCCTGGCGCAATACAGACATTCCGCTTTTTACATTGAAATCTGTTGTTTGTGAACGCAGTTTGGAAGATGACGCACTACTACCCGATGCCATATCTTCTTCTCGTTGTCTTTTGTAAGAGTTAATGTTGTGTGCTCGAATGTACTCTCTACAACATTTTCCATGCACAGGGAAATGTAGTTGTGCCCTCTTTCTCTCCAATATATACCGAAAACCATCTTCTCTGATGATGCTAGCTCGGATGAGTCCCTCGAGGCCTTTTTCACGAACCTCCACACCATCGGATGTGATATGTTTACCACAGGTAGGGAAACCACAAAACTGCCATCATATGATGATTCTCATGTCACACGAAAACATGTGGAGGAAAACGATTGCCCTGAATTATTACGTTATATTTTATACAGTTATCCAGTCACCTATATTAATAGAACATGGGCATTAGCATAAACCTTGGAAAAAATAGTAGAAAACTAAAGTTTTCAGGAGACCTCCGGAATATGAATGTATAACATGTCTTCCCCTTCCTTTGTTTTCTATAGGCTTCCAGTTCACATGAAATAGGAATATAACATATTATTTACTTGGACATCCTTTTTTTCACCAAACGAAAAATGCGGTAAGATTAAGCAACATAAATAAACCGCAGGTACAAGTTTTCGTGAATCGAGAAGGGCTAGAAACATGATATATCCAGAATGGATATGGTTTAGCTCTATTTTATTCAGAATAGTCTAAAACATCAATGTATACACTAACATTTTTGTTTCACTGCCTCAAGTGGAGCAATTATAACATTCATCGCAATTTGCGATGGCGACCATCTTGGATTTTGAAAATGCCACGGGGTCGAACATGAGGAACTTTGCATAATTGACATTAAGATGATTTTTCTGGATCTCTCCTGAAAATTTCAGCCTTCGACTAATTTTTTCAAGGTTCAACCCTAATGCTCATGTACTACTTAAGACATTTTCTGCCCTCTGAGTGATAAACAGCATTCTTACTTTGTTTGTTTATTAAACTAACCATATAAATTATCGCAGCACCTCACGCCCACCCACCCCGTGCCGCCGCCACTGGACAATTCTGAAAAATATTTAAAATGCCCAAAAAGGCAAAGCAAAAATGATACAGCCGCATGGCTAGATGCTACAAAGACCATTCAAAATCTGAAAATATGCCATCAGGTGATCGGTATCACGAAGGACACATACCATCAGCATCAGCACGACACGGTTGTTACACTCCCATTCTCTCCCTGTACTCCCCTAATCCCTTCTCTCGCCAATCAACGCACGCACAACCCAACTTCATCTCTCTCCATCCTTCTCCTCCACCTTGGCCCCGTTCTGCGCCCATTTCCACCTCACGCTGCTTATTATCTCGCTCATCAGCAAACATAATTGCATTGGCCCAAAGTAGTTTTCCTCATTTACCAGAATACGTGGTCTCATTGGCCCAAGGTTGACGTTACGTTGGAAGCTTCATAATAAATTAGTTACATTGAGCAAACATTGCATTTACGTTAGTTGGCTAACAGTAAGTTATGTACGCTGAGCCAATGTTCTATATACATGTATGTCGAATACTATATGATACGTTGGGCCAAGATAACGCTAATGAGCATAATTATTTTGGGTCAACAAATGAGTAAGTGTTGACATAAAGTTGACATAAAGTTGGCCCGACGTAACTCTGGGTGCTGGGCATGTGTTATTTTCTCCCTCCTCCCGTCTCCCTCTGCATCTCGCTATCCCCTTCTCACTCCCTCGCACACCCTCTCTCTCTCTCTCTCTCTCTCTCTCTCTCTCTCTCTCTCAGATGCATTTCTGCAGGTGATTACAAATCCTCAATTGGCTGTGAAATTATGTTTACCCATTTAGCAATTTTTCCCCTTTTCACCACAAAATTTCTTTTACTTTTTATTGCGACAGTAACTCTCAGTCAGCCTGCGTACGTGTGGAGGAGCCGTCTCTCCACCACAACACCCCACCCCCTCCACCAACCACCACACCCCACCCCGCCCCACCCTCACCCCACCCCAGACTACTCCGGTCTGCCCTCTCCACATATCATTGCTCCCTCCCTCCCTCCATCCATCCCGCTCTGTCACTCGCATAGATGAATAGCGGCATGAAATTGTTGGAGGACATGCGGGTGTGGTGGGACCGTGGATGAAGACTTGCTCTAGACTAATTTAGATAGAATATGAAATACATGTCACATTTGAGATTTAGTAACTAGTCCCCAACATCCGCCCCCCACCCCCAACCACCCCACCCACCAGTCACCCCGATTTGATGCTCAACATACTTCAGCGAACCGTTTTCAAATATGCTTAGAAACTGCTATTCCAATGTAATTCGCTTTCATTCTGTGTAGGTGACGAAAGGTTCAGTCACCGCTTATGTGAATAATAAATCTAACTTGTTGCGCGTCATTTTATAAGATGGTGGATAGGTGACCTTTAAACAAATTGCTGATATTTCACCCTTCTAGTGGAGCACCGATTTGTTGTTCCATCCGACAGATTGCACAACCCATCGTATGAATAGAACAGGTTCTACTCGTCAGATCGGTCGGACACGTGCCGTGTTCATCGGATGGCTGGTTGATTTCTAGGTTGGATCCGACTTCGTATGCAATAGATCTGATCGTGTAAACTCGGCTTAAAGGGGCGCAAATTAATTTCACAACTTAAAAGAAATTACACTAATTCACTCGGAATGAAATCATCATATGTCAAGACTCACCGCGCCCATCACATCCATGAACCCAACCCAAGGGACTCCCCCCCCACACCCCAAACCCCGCCCCACCCACCCCAAACAAAAACCATACAACTTCAACAACTTCATTCTCAAGCACTCTCGTACGAACACGCACCTTTAATGTGTGGGTGACACGACTGATATAATTTGAAATCAGAATTCCCGTTTTCCGCGTTTTCAAACTTGCATTTCTTGCTTATTTCTTACTATGCGTTCGTACAATTTATAATTTATATGTGCGAGACGGATTTTGATTGTGTTTCAAATATATTGTATAAATGGCTATTAAAATTGTATTTGCATACTTTTTTTAAATGTTGTATGTCGTGTTTAAAGAATGTTTGACATAGATCAGTCGCCATGGCTAGTATGACCCATGTTATGGCATAGGTCAGTAGGTATGGTTATTTCAAAATTAATTAATCCACTCAGGTATTTGCATCATAATCATTCAACTACGTCAACTATAGCCTGGTGTCACAAACATAATTGACATAAGTACTCCGTCATAAACCTGGAATAGTCCGTCAAGTTGTGCGAATGGTCTTCACTATTTAATAGACATTATGTTGAATATTGGCTTGACTGGGCGTTGTTGATGCCATACTATGCATGTATAGTTACTGTGCAATTGGGAATCCGGGAATCCAGCGTTTAAGGCATACAGATCGATACCAACGCGTACAAAACATGGGTGGAGCGTAGTAAGAATTGAGCGGGGCATATAGCCAAACGTGGATTAATCAATTACATTGGCACAATGGCAACCCCGTGGTGATTATACATTGATTGTTGATAAAAATATGATCGCTGTTGATGAAAGTATGTCGCTTGCCTAGGGGTCGTCAGGAGATGTCCTTACTATTAACCATTTAGTGATCAAATTTGTTGATTGATATCTCAGTCCCCACCCCACCCCGACCACCACCCCCACCCCCACCCCCACCACCACCACCAGCACCACCAAGAACGTGCTCCAGCATTCCTAGAGAAAACCATTTGAAAAAACCCACATTTACCACTGGGGTGGTCAACGCGGTTAACGAGCCAGTCGTCGAAGAATAGTCCCCTCCAGGTCCGTAAATACACGCCTCCCAAACCCAACGCAGAAGCTGTTTTAAGCCCCCCATGGCCATTAATGATTTACCACACAAACTAGCCAATATACTGAAGCGAGGCAGATGGAGAATGTAACGCATGTAGGAATTTGGAAGAGCAGTCCAGGTGGTGCCAGTGTAGCGATGGTGCTTAGTAATCAGAATATTTCTGAGCTGAGGGGTCATTTAAAGCGCGTAATTGAGTCAACCTACTGGCAGATAATTTGTCACACCTTAATATTAATATCTTCACTTGTACTGGTGTTTCCGAATAAAAAATGCTGAACGGTTAGAAGCACAGGAGAGATATGGTTTGAGATGAGATTATTAAAAGAAGCGTCTCTTTGGTCTGCGTAGATCGGGAAGTGAAACAAGTAATGTTGAATGGATTCGTCAGCGTTCCCACAGCTGCACCGACTAGAATCCGACAGAAAGTTGTCAACTAAGTGGTTGTTTGTGTTGCTACAACCGTTGCGGAGTCTGGTTACCGCAATATTCGCTTACCTTGCTTCTTTATCGTACCATAGTGGAGATGTTGTATGTAGTTCATGGCTTTCAGATTGCCTTTAGATTCTGATAACATGGTAGCCATTTTAATGGGTTATGGTAGAGTATCCCAGACACGGATTGTTTCTGGAAAGAGTGATCTATTATGAGTCTCAGTTCGGAACGTACGGGGTGATGCGATTTGAATGACGGATACTATATGATCTAGTTAAGTCCCACCAACATTTTACACGTCTTGGAATCAATTTATATAGGCCTACTTTGAATCCTGAATTACCTGAATACCAATTCTAAGGTATGTATACAGGTACGATATGGAATATTTTGAAACTACTTTGACTGAGTGTTGGTGTTTTCTATGGCAGCTACAGCGCCAAGTAAATTAGATTCAAAATATTCAACATAATGTTTATGAAATAGTAAACCCATCACAGACATACAATTCGGTCACTTGACGGCCTTTTCAACGTTCATGGCAGAGCTAGATACGTCATAATGATTGTGGCGTCATGTCATTAGTGACTTAATTGAGTATGACGTCAGATACTTGAGTGTTAGATCGGATTTCTCCATTAACCCTAATAATAACGAATAAAAAATCTATTAAACTATTCACCCAAACAGCAGAGGGGCAAGATCTTTTCAAAATAAACAAAATTCTAAAACTTGAGGACATTGGAAAGGTCCAACTAGACACTATTCTTATGGACTACTACAATGGCAACCTACCCTTATCCCTTTCAAATATATTTACAAAACAGCCAGACAACATTCTCAAAACACAAGATCACGCAATAACTTATACACAGCCTACCACCGAACACAGGCAGCTCAACAAACACCATCATACCAAGCAATACAATTATGGTATAGTACAGACACTAATCTACGCACACAAATCATAACGCAATTGTCATTTAACCACCCCCACACCCACACCCACCCCACCCCACAAACCCCAACCCCCACCCCACCCCAACCCACCCTCCCGATACTCCGTCGATATCCCCTCCCTCCCATCCTTCTTCTCTCCTTCCCTTCCCTCCCTTCCCTTCTTTCCACCATTCCTCTTTTTCATACCTACTTCCTTCAGTCCCTCCGTCCCTCCATCCGTCCCTCATTCCGTCCATCCCTACATCCATCCATCCATCCCTTCACCCCACCCTTCATCCTTTCCTCCTCCTTCCATCCCTCGCTCCCTCCCTCCTTCATTACCCACGCCGCCGAAGGGCGTTGTGAGTCTGCCTGCCTGCCTGCCCGCCCACCCGCCAACTGCCTGCCTGATTGCCTGCTTGCCTGCCTGTCTGCCTGTCTGCCTGCCTGCCTGTATGTTTGTCTGCCTGTCTGTCTGCCCGAGGCTTATCTCCGGAATCATATGAGGTAGAATCATCAAATTTGGCACACACATTCATATTATGAGTGGCTAGAAAACTCTTAGCTTGCAGTCAAAACGGTAGCAAATTGTGGTCACCGGGTCACTTAGTGCATACTGGAATACACATTGCCGTCAATGACTCTGCAATGTAAGAATGTAGAATCACCAAATCAGCAATATACATCCATATTGTGGTTGTCTAAAAGGAAAATTTAGTTTCGGGTCAAAAGTTCAAATATCTAGCTCACTAAGTGCATATTCAAAAATACATTTTAAGCCATAAATCGGAACGCAAGTATATAGAATCACTAAATATCGCACATCCTTTCATAGTATAGGTGGCTAGAAGGTCTATGAATTTCAGGACAAAGCAGTGGCTATCTAGGCCACGGGGTCATTTTCTGCATACCGGAACACATATTTTGGCCATAACTTTGGAATGCAAGAAGGTAAAATCACCAGATTTATCACACACCTTCATTCTATGACAGTTTATGAGTGCTTTGAGTTTGAGGGCAACGGGTCAACAATCTAGGCCATGGGTGTACTAGCTTCATTGTCAAGACAACGCAAAAAGGCGTGAGTCAACATCTCCCTCCATGGCGTTCGAGTTCATTCCTTCATTTCTTTAACTAACCGACCGACTGAGCGACAAATCGGCTGACCGACTGAAGGACCAACTAACTAACCGACCGACCAACTGACTGACCGATTGAACGATCGACTGATCAGCCCACTGACTGACCGACCGACAGACAGACCAAACAACCTACCGATCACCTGACGGGGCGATCAACCGACCACCTAGTCAGGTGACCAGCCGACCGACTTATGATCCAACCGAGCGATTAACCGCTGACAGAGATATCATGTGGTTGCAAGAAAAATATAAAAAGAGACGATTCATGGCTTTTTTTATTCATCTACTTTCAAGAATTTAGTTTCCGAAACATTGTTTAAAATTTCCAGCATGGTGTATATAACCAGGATTTCAGAAATGTTGTTGGTGACACTTTTCAATATTTATCAACCGGATAGTATTGCTTCCGGTTAACCACGTTATGCCAACATAGAGATGTAAAGAGAATTTAAGGTTTCGGAGACTAAACTACCAAAAATCGACCACAGCTCTATTTCAAAAACAGTGTTTCTGTAATTTGGTTTAGAAAACATGTACTGCACTGCAATACTAATATCAGAAACACAGTTCAAGAACAATTTTGGGAAACATTGGTATATAGCCGATCAATGCGGGATTCCAGTACATCGAGCAATCATATGACGGCATAATAAATCACGTGACGTGTAGGATGATGCCATAATGAATGATGCAGATCAGTTCATCACGAACGCATAATTGACAATGAACTAAGCGTTGTTGTACGAATTGTATGTCTTTACTATTTAATAAACACGCTGTTGAATATTTTGAAACTAATTTAACTGGGTGCTGTTGCTGCCATAGACAGAAACAGCAGCAAGTCAAATTAATTTCAAAATGTACAACAGCTTACTTGTATAGGTCTCGGGAAATTGATAGTCATGGAGTTTAGGGACCGATTTCTACATTAATTTTAATCGATTTGAAACTGCGAAGGCTAAGTTCCCAAATCTAACTTTCAGGGTAACAATGCAGGTATGCTCCAGACACAGTTTGGACCTAATTTGACTGGTGGTTGTTGCTGCCTAACTAATATGGTAGTAACGCACACAGTCCAATTAGTTTCACATTATTCAACTGAATGTTTTAGCCCCGGAGTTTGTGATAGATGATTTCATTCCATTTCACCCAGAAGGTGTGATCCCTTAAAGTTACGTCAGCCACAAAAAGTTTGTCAGCCACACATTTCCTACACTTCGTGACTTATTGTTTGATTTTTGTGACAGCTATGCTTCTATGTTTTGATTGTGGCATGAGCTAAACTGTGACGTATGTGAGCATGATGTCAGATACTTGAGAGACTGCCAGGATCCGTTCATTACCCCTGTGAGCATGACGTCAGATACCTGAGAGACTGTCAGGATCCCTTCATTATGATTGCATGTTGTACCTTATCGATAGATTATGGTATAGCGATTCCATAACAGTCACGTTGAGACGCGGTCATCTATGTATTTCATAATAGATGAATCCGATATGTCAGTCAAGTATATGAGGCTATAATCAATTACGTCACACGTAGGTCGGCGTGGCGTCACAGCCACAATGCTTAATGAATTAGGTAGCTAAGTAGTCCGTCGTGAACCATTATAAGTTCGAGAGTTGTACGAGTCTTCACTATTTAATAAACATTATGTTGAATAATTTCAACATGAATTCGTGTTTCAAATGTACTGAATTAAAGTTAATAGCAACAGAGTCTGACAGTCCCTTGATACTGCAAACTGTTCACAATTTTTATAATTATATTTATGTAGCAAATGGATGCGGTAGAGCCTATATTTGAATAGTCACATATCTTTGGTCCCACCACGCACATATTTATATAGTGTTAAGAGGCGGGCACAATAACTAGTGTTCAAATGACCACTGAATATATCAATAAAATACGTCTCGGAACATAGATGCAATATCCGATCACCCAACATTTAGTGCTGGTTCAACTCCGCCCTCATATCTTCTCACATATCCATATTTGAAAATATGAAGTGGATTAATTTTCCATCTTCCAAAGTTGGCAGGCCTCGGTTGCTACATTAGGTAGCATCACTAGTCACTAAACAGTTTTGTTTCATTATATCCAAGATGTTTACTGTCATAGCGAATATGCCTGCTATGGTCGATATTTTTCAGTCGTATTAATTATCTTTACCGCGACTCTTTCTATCATCACTAGAGGTTAGTCATGATAAAGCCAATCATTTTGTAATATGCCACAATCGCTTCTCCACCAATTCGTAACAGTTTCTGTGCAGGGGATCCGAAAAATCCACCTACATGCACTGTCTTGTCATACGCCTCAGTCACTGTAACATTGGCGTCCCTTAATCGCCTGATATACAGCAGAGCATCATCTCTAAGCACATCATACTCAGATACCATCACATATGCTTGAGGGAGAGACTTCAAGTTAGGAGAGAGAAGAGGAGATAGATAAGGATTTCTAACTTGATCTGTAAATTTTCTCTCCAAATCACTGTCAACTTTGTCTTCGCTTATAGATATGATTTCATACCATGCAGGGATCAAATACCTTGGAATCCAGTTGTGATTCAGGTAGTTCTTGTATTTCTTATTCGCTAAAATGGACTGGGAAAGGCGATTGTTTGTTACTATTACTTTTATATCTGTCGTGTATGGTCCAATGGCATACATTAGACAACATCCTACCATTGCCGGCTTTGAAAGCAGGAAGCTAGTAAGTTTGTCATTTTGTTGATACGACGGGAGGTTGAAGTCTGCACACTGTGTAACAGGATTGTTCAGGATTTGTAGTTTCAGTTTTATCTCTGGATAGTTATCACGAATTCCAAGGCTAACTGCGGCTGCAAGGTTACCACCTGCACTCTCACCTGCAATGTAAGACCAGCATGATGTATCATTGGAGTGTAGGTTTATTCTACACTAGATGGAAAGCCATCTACATGATTTCATCATATTCTACAGCCATACAGCTGAATTAACATTATTATGATACAGGCGCAGATTATCAGTTTCTATTCATGGTAATTTAAGCTCTTTCATCAAATAATTTTACATAAATGAACTTTTCAGAGTGATAACTGTGGATCTTATTCTTAAAGGAAAGCTCAACTTATCTTATACTAACAATTTAGGGTTTGTCACCCATAGTCCATCCATGACATTCGAGCTTTCTATTGAGCCGACAAAGAAAGACATTCAGGATTTAGTAGCTAAATGTTGATAAATTTCTACAGCCCATGATGGCTGTCATGATTTACTTTTCGACCAGTCAGACAAAAGATAGGGTGTCTGCCATAGAGGTGCCAGCTATAGTTTGGTAATGTGGTATAACGGCAATCATACAGGTACGCTGTTGAGTATTTTAAAATAGGCAGCAACAACTTCCAGTCAAATTAGTTTCAAAATAGTCAAGAAGATGATTATGCTATCACTTGATGAGACAAAATGGTGGTAATCATTGTTCAACATTAACGCGATATTACAAAGCAGATAATTGTGATACAGATACTAGAATGTGACAGAATGTGACCGATATGGAATATATAAGCTATGATCTATCATTATAATACAATATTTGAGATGCGATTAGCATCCCTTTAAATAATCCAAGAACCAGCAGTATCACATGAGACTAATGCGATCGATGTTACAAAGCTATAATGACATAACTATTTTTTCCGCACTAGAACTACCACAAAGGGAAAATATCTAATATCTTATGAATATTTCAAAACATAATTATTAGACGCCCAGATATATGATTGTTAATGCAATTCAAACATTTATGACCAACACGACTTTTGAAATTAAATTGATCTTTATTAAGAAGTCTGTTTCTATAGATTTACCATTCTAAGATTTAGTCTTTGGTGTCCATTATAATTCATATTATACTGCTATTCAATCACGTATGCCCCCAT
Source organism: Chaetoderma sp. LZ-2023a (assembly GCA_034401795.1). Taxonomy (NCBI): domain Eukaryota; kingdom Metazoa; phylum Mollusca; class Caudofoveata; order Chaetodermatida; family Chaetodermatidae; genus Chaetoderma; species Chaetoderma sp. LZ-2023a. The sequence continues at coordinate 32,086,035 of CM067368.1, forward strand.
TCTAGATACACAGCTTTTCCAGCATGTTACTTACCAATTACTGCTATGCGGCTCGTGTCTACACCATATTGTTTGGCATTTTTCGTGAAATGTACTGTGGCTTTTATTGCATCATCATAAGCAGCAGGAAAGATATGTTCTGGAGCCAATCGATATCTGAATTGGATTTTACATTTTCTAAAATGTAATTAACTGTCCTAATAGTCTGCCCTTGAAGTGTGTCCATAGGCAGACACACACAGATACAGCTTTTGTTTGACTTTAATACATTTAGCGTCACCCTGAACAGTAATGCAGAGTATGCTCTCTAAGAGGTTTTAGTTTGCAAAGCCATATGGGGAAGATCCGAAAACTAGAAATCTATGCATCTATGCATGATTAATTGTTTAGTTCTAGATCCTGCAAAGCCACAATACCACAGACAGGATTTAATACTAAATTCACTAATATATGTATGATTACTGTATTCTGTGGCTATAGTAGTAGAAACATCCTGCACCAGCAATTAATCCTTCCTTGCTTTTAACCACTGTATTTTGTCCTCTTTAGCTTCTTCATTCCATTCTTGATTTGAGGTCACCTCGCCGCACGCCTTACTGATTTATGCAATGACATCCTCTCCCGGATTTATATAGACTGGGTCCCAGTTGGGGGGAATTTCATGGCTCTCTGTGTGGATGTGCTTTCTGGCATCCTTAGCACATGGCTAAACATGGATCATCTTTGCTGCATGATGTTTACGGACAGTTGCGATACATTACATGTCTTGCACAGCCTATCATTGTAAATGATGCTCTCCGGCCATCGTCCAGTGATCGTGCGGCGGTGTTTGCGGTGGCAGGCATCACGTTTGTCTAGAGTTGCCTTTGGTGCCCGCCCACTGCTACAGTTATGCAGCATCAAAGATAGCAGGTTGTGTTGAACAAACATAGTCTTTTTGTCGAGGGCACCTTTGGTCTACGAATTCACAGCTCCCAGAAGTGTTTTGAAAACTATGTTTCCCATGACACAACATACAGTAATTTCAGCAGAATAACAGAGCAGTAAGACAAGAATTTTACTCACGAAGTGGATCATCATTTTATTTAACGTCAGGTTTTGTCGATATGTGTCTGTGGGTGACCTTTGTTTTGCGGTCATTCATAAAGAGATTCTCACTCTTTCATTTTTTAGTTTCATCCATATACAATTTCAGCATAATATAGTGACTAAACATACCCGTAATCTACTAGAATACAGATCTTATATTTTCCTTATGAAAAGAACAAGCATTTATAGTCATTGTAGAAAAAGACATACAATTTATTTTGCCAAACCTTAGTGTATTTTGGGTCATATATACACCATTAGGTAGTGATGTCGGCCAACAAGTGATATATCTTGATCATGATGTCAGATGTTTGATTGACAGATTGGGACTATGCATTTATTAGCTTGATTTTATTTGAACATAGTCAATGTCAATTCATGGCTACACTTTCTTTTGATTTAAATTCCACCCTTTTTGACTCTTGATATTAGTGTAAAAAAGACATCCTATTCGAGATCTGCCCCGTAAACTTCAAACTATACCCCTCCAAGTTTCAAACGTTTTGGAATCAATTGAAACTTTGCAATCTGAATTTTCAGAATCTAAATTCCAAGGTAACTATAAAGGCAAGCTGTTTAATATTATGATACTAATTTAACTCGAGGCTGTTGCCTCTTGTGGTACCAACAGCTACCAGTCAAAGTAGTTTCAAAATATTCAACATAACGTTTAATAAACCGTAAATTTACTAAAGATTAATAATTCCTACACCAGTGCTCTACATTTTGATTGTCATGACAGAGCTTTCTGTCATCATGTTTGTGACGTCAGCTAAATTGTGACGTAAGTGAGTCGGACACCGGATTCTTAAATGGCAGATGCTCCATTGGGAATAATTATGTATTAAATAAAAATATTTATTTTTGCCCCAAGAAATACTAGTGCTTTCTTTGTGACTGATGATATATTACCAAGGCACGAATTATAAGGCCAAGCTATTATAGCAAGTTGCCATTGTTTAACCCTTTAATGACTAAATTTCTTCGAAAAATTAAAATATTTACTTATTGAATGTCCATTTGCAGGACAAGAGCAGAGTATTTTTTACAATTTAACACTAGAATGGCTGGCTCGAATTTAGTCATTGCTGTGGTAAATTTTCAAAAATGGTCTTCTCTTGGCCTGCAAATGGGCATTCCTCAAGACCACTCCACAGGCCGGTTTGGGCCGGCTTCTGCATGATAAGGTTAACTCGTGACAAAATTGCGGATTTTGACATGTTTCATACATATCTTGTTTACGAACTATGCAATTTGTAGAAGAGTGTTTCGCATGACCCAGACTGATTGCACTAAACGATAAATGAGATTGAAATCAATCAATTGCAATAAACGCTATGTCCACAAAACATATTGCAGAGTACATACCCAACAGATGCAATCACTGCACCAGTATCTAGTGCCAGTTGTCGTACAAATGGATGGCTTGTATCTATAAAAAATAAAGTAATATTAACTAGATTGCACTCTATTTTGCCAATGTACTTAGTGATCTTATGGCCTAAATATTTGACGTTTTAAGTTGGAATTCTAATTACATCAAGCCCATCACAATTTGAATGGATGTTGCAATTTTGGTCATACTAGAATATTTCATTCTAGAGGTATGGTAAACATGTGTATTCAGTATGCAGTTAGTCACGCCAGGATCTAAATATTGGACTCCTTTATGTTAAACTCAAATTATTTCTAGCAAGACAAAATATGAATGGATGTGGCGAATGGAGTGATATTACCTTCTTACCTTCCTGAGCTATGATCAAAGATGTGCATTTCTGTATTAATACTTGACAATTGACCCGAAACCTCAACGATCTCTAATCAGCCACACTATGATTGTATGGGCCAAATTTTGTGACTCAACCTTTTTGTGTTTCCGAGTTATTTCAAGAATGGGTATTCCGGTATGCATTTGGTAACCCAGTGATATAGATATTTGACCCACTGACTCGAAAGTTCAAGGTTATCTAGCTGGCTACAATATGATTGGATGTGCCATATTTGGTCATTCTACGTTCTTGCATTCCTATGCTATTGTAAAAATGTGCATTCCACTAGACATTTAGTGACTCTGTGACCTAGATTCATTTGACCAGAAACTTCAACTCTCTCTAGCCAGATAGCATGGGCAAAATATGGAGATTTCACTTTATTGCATGCCAGAGATATGCTGCGGACAAACGGACAAACAGCAAGACCAAGAGACAGACAGACAGCACCAACTGCACAGGTAACAACAACCTTCTGTTACGTGTGTAATAATATTGCAGATGAATATCTCAGTGTAAAACACTACTAGGTATCAGAAGAAGATGGTGACGAGGGGTCAGTGTGATACAGTAAGGAGAAAATCAGTTAAAAGACAATTCCGGGATTGGTAAAAGTGTACTTTATTTGAAAGACTATTATATGACTAACATATTGGATAGTAAATAATAACAATAGACAAATAATACAAGTAATTATACCATCGTAAACATGGGATTATTTTATCTCCCGGGCGGCGCCATTTTCTTGCAACGAGAGCGAGATTTCACGAGATCCTGACGTCATCCTCACACCAACGGCATCTTTTTCCGAGCGCGAAGGCTGTGCAATAAATATGTATATGCATGGAGGCTAATTTGTAATCGTTAGGACATTGACCAGTTAAGATAGTAAGTTTTTCAAGTAATTCTAGTATCTGAAGTCGGTGGGGTATCGTTAACCCCTAGACCGCTGAAGCATAGATTCCATTTTATCTGTCCTATCAGAATGTGTTCATTTTGGTAACAATGCTGCTGTAAGTCAATGCTGTGTACGACAGCAACTCGTTTCAGCAACATTTTTTTCAAAATGTACCCTGGCACTATCTCTGTAAGTAGGCCATTGTGCATTTTATAGCATACGATAAGGATTAAATGAAGTGGTACACTTGATACGTGCATATTGTCAAATTACTCAGCCGACTCAAGATACCGTTATAGTGTGTGTCGCAGGCTGTGTATATATTCCATGAAAATATATGATATGATAATATTGCCGGAACCACAGAACCGATTGTAATAATTCTGATTCCTACCTGTAGCTGCAAATTCGGAGATTTATCCAATGCTAGGCTGCTAGAATCGGCCTAGTGGTTCAAAAGATACACTCTGCGGGAAAAACTAAGCCAGCAAAATTTCAAACAAAAATTTCAGGATGAGCTATATCCATCACCCAATTTCAGAATGAGTATTACAGCTATAATGCCCGGATTTGCTGTGCTGAAGCTTTATAATGTTATCACATAACGGGGAAAATGTCATCAAAATATCCTGATTATTGAAATTACTACAGCTTGTCGGGCAATATTGATCGGCCATGAAAATTCCCAGATTTTATGTCAAAATGTTAATTTATTTGGTGATATCCCTGGCAATGTTCACATGAGCAAAGTTATAATTGGTCAGGCAAATAGCTATTTCGTTCAGCTTCATGCACACTCCAATTTAATGGCAGTACACAAAGATAGAGTCTGCGAGACAAAAAACATCTCATGCTGAATTTTACCAAAAAAAATGGTAACATATTCTCAGACAGTATCTTAGATGAATAATTTTTATAATATATTCCAGTCTTTTGAACCTTTTCTCCGATCCCGAGATCGGCACCGATTTAGAGATCCTAGAATTATTGGAATCACTTCAGCGGTTCGTTTGCTATTATCATTTACGTATGCTTCCTTAAAATATATACCCGCATCTATTGGCCTCGCTCCTCCAGTCATAGCAATAGCGGTTGTGCGGGGATGACGTCGCTAGACGCGATAAAATGGCAGCGCCCCGATGTGCGAAAAATTGTCAGTTTTACCGACTTTATCTAGTGATAGTTGGCTACGCTATTTCTATCTGGTTATTATTCTGGCGCAATTTCATTAAACATGTAATAATCTTTCAAATAAAGCACACTTTTTATTATCCCGGAATTGTCCTTTAAGGTAGAAAACGAAGAGACAACATATGTTTGTCATTATCTATAGCGGATTTTTATAATTACACTGTCTCACTGTATCTGATATAGGTGTGCAGAAACAGAACTGTGAAATGCTTTATAGTACTCAGTCGATCGCAATTGAGTGCCTTGTTATAAACAGACAAGGCACCAGATGAGGAATCAGGCTAAATTTGTGAATTCAGAGCTGTTGCATTGCGACATGGTATTAGAAAGACTATTAATATAGGTTGTTTTTCTTTCTTTCATCTCTAATTTTATTCTGGTTTTATTATTTACATATTTACATATATATCACGTCTGATTCCCCCACCTCATTTTAGTCTATTGTTAAAATAGTATGTATGATTACTGTATTCTACAGCTGTAGTAGTAGAAACATCATACAGCTGGCCTTTTCGCATTTTACCACTGTATATTTTCCTCAGCCATAATCTTTGGCTTCCTCAGGTCCGAGTGTACCGAGTCCTATTTTCTTCATGTCACTTTGCAGCACGCTTAACATATTTAGGCAATAACACCCTCGCCTGGATGTGTGTGTGATGGCTCTGAGTAGGGATTCTCGGCGCGTGTGTGCCTTCTGGCTTTCCGGGTACATGCCCTGACATGGACATTCTTTGCTGGGCCACATTTACGGACATAGACGATGTGTTACACAACTTGTCTAGGGCATAGTTGGAAATTCTGCTGTCCGGCCATCGGGATCCATTGATGGTGCAGAGGTGTTTGCGGTGGTAGGTATCAAGATTTTCTAGAGCTGCCTTTGGAGCTTCCCAGCTGTTACCGCTATACAGCATCAAGGATACGCAGGATATGTTGTATAAACGTAGACTTTTGTCAGGGGTCTCTTTGATCTGCGAATTCATAGCTTCCAGATGGACATAAAAGCTGTATTTCTCATGACACACCATGCAGCGATGTCAGCTGCACTGAGCAGAGAGCCAAAAATTGTACTTTTCCTCCATGGTCAAGTCGATCGTTATATTCTTTAGTTTCATGCTTTGTTGATAAGTATGTGGTTGAACTCTGTTTTCATCTCTAGTGGCATACCTATTATGGGCTCTGGGTGGTTTGGCCTTGCGGAATGTTCGTGCACAGATTTCAATGCAGCATCAGGGTAGCAGGTGAAATGCACAGGGGAAAGCCCATCCCCATGTGGGGAGCCGAATGATGTCTCAAACTGTGCCGACTTCACTGACCTGACTCGTAATCTCAGTTTGGTGTTGGAAAGCAGTAGTCTCACTAGTCACAGCTCATATTCGTTGTAACTTGCATAGAGCAGTATATTTAGGATCTTTGAGCGTTAAAAATGATAGTTAGAATTAATAGATTTATTTAATAAAGTTGTTGTCTCAAATAATTTAAGATTTTTATTAATCTATGTACTAATATAAGTAGAACTCTAAAGGTAGCATGACAAAACAATTTGGTAAATATATGAGGAGAAAATAGTAAGACACTTGACGTCAACATAGTCATTGGCTTTGTGACTCATCACATAAGAGTTCATATTTTGAAATGGAGATTAACATTCAAGACGCCTGCAAATGATGATGCGGTAGGTAAGTGTACAGTCTGTTCGACGGGTATTAAACAATCTCCATGTGCATGCCAAGCGATGAGTATTTCGGAATATTGCAAATGAATTAACCAGCTCACTAACCAAGCAGGTCATTCCAATTCTTAATTTTTGATAAAAAAAAACATCGCTTCACTTGCAAATTCAGAGTCATTAAGAAGAAATTAAATTTCCTTATAAATTGTGACCATTAAAGAAGTAAATTGGTCTAACTTATAACGGATGTGATATCATACCTATAGATCCGTATATCCAGCCACCACCATGCATGTGCACCATGCCAGATTTGAGGGCTTTCCCGGGTTTCCTTGGTATAAATAGCCTGACTGGAACACTGTCAAACAGTTCGTCAACTACCTAAATTACAGATTATTATTATTATTATTTTTATTATTATTATTATTATTAGAACAATGAATTATCTTGAATATTCTGAAAACCAACCAACTCTGAAGAATGAACAGAACCATTGCAGTATGGTGATCTTTGGTAGTTTTGCTAATAATCTACAGTACGTAAAGAGCTATATAATCCAATCATTTCACAATACGATCAGCTAAGAAATGGCCAATTAACTTCCAAAGGGAAGTAGTTACCTCAATGTCATTGTCAGAAAACGTCAATGTAGGCATTGCCAAGCTGTCAATGTTGCGGCGGAATTTGACCAAGTTCACACCAAAAAATGGAGCAATACTCATGACCTGAGGGAGAAACAGAATATTCTTACAGGCACTTAATCAATCAGAGTGGATAGATAGATGGATGGATGAAATTGTTGGATGGATGAATGGCAGGATGGCTGGATGGATGGAGAGAGAATTAGAGAGAGAGAGAGAGAGAGAGAGAGAGAGAGAGGTGGGGGAGGGAGGGAGGGAAGGAGGGAGGGGGAGAGAGAGAGAGTCTAGTTGCTGGGCATCTCATCTCAAATGACATTTTTCACCGACATATTATTTTGATATAATTTGCAGGATATTAAGTAAATGACGTTTTCAGAATTTCAATATAAATTAAACTGAATTTGGAATGTGCCCTTGGCCTGCAATCTCATACATGTTTTTTTAGTTTAGAAGAAGTAGTTCTAATTTACTCTTTTATTTCAACATTTCCGAGATTCCTCATGTTTATAATTGGAAGATTGCAACAAACCTTGGTAGGCCTGTGATTTGCAGTATTATTCGGGATAATTTCAAAATCATACATAGTTTCAGATGTTGCAGAGAAATCGAGCCAAATACCCTTGCGGGCTCTGAACAAGAGGGAACATGCAGTTTCAATTGTTTTGCTATTCCTAGAATTTATATCAGAACGGATGATTTGAGATTTTACACATCATTTAATGATATGAGGTGGATTGTATGATCCCTTGTGAAGTAATATGCAATTTAAATCAGACTGAATTTGAAATTTGTCTTTGTTTTGAAGGCTCATAAACTTGTTTTGTTTTGGATAGAGTTGATCTAATTTTTACCTTTTTATCCACATTTCCGAGACTCTTCTAAATCTACGGACCGTTGTGGCGAGTTTTGTGCCATGCATTCTGGTGTTAGAGACAGGTATAAATATACATATATACCTCATCATTCTTATTAAAATCACCGTCATTCTCATTCATTATCAGCATTTTCAATTTTCTATCAATAAATATCTATGAAAACCGATGATTTGAGATTGTATAATTCCTTTAAAAGTATGAGGTGGATTGAAATATTTCTTGAGCAGTTATGTGTGCGAATCTGTTGGTCTGAAATAAACTTTGTAATCTAAGTATGCAGTCGTCTCATAATTTTGACATATGGGCAGAGTTACATCTAACAAGTCTACAGATATCCTGTGAATGGTGACTTTTAGTTTGATATTTGGGGCATGATTGTTCCAAATGCAAAAAACCTCATTAAATTCGTCCTTTGTATAATGCCAAAATCCTCGAGGTACCTGTGATAAGAATGACTGATATTGGACGTTTGTTAAGCATACCCCTCCCATTATGTTACAAAGACGCTGGCAAAACCTGGGTTGAAACACCTACCCATGGGATAGCCACAAATCTGTTACTAAGTTGCACCTGCAAATTCCACATCATTGCCCTTTAGTGTAGTTCTTAGAGAGCTAACATCTCGCGAGTGGGTCTGGTGTTCTGTTTATTTTTTTAATGCTTTCAGCCAGAATTCAGACCTTTCGTGATGTCAATGCTTGTGTACATAACATCGATGTCGAGAATTGCAAAAATGAGTTTGGAGGTATTCAAATCAGATTTGAAACAAAAAAGTCTTCAGTGCATTTCAAGGATCTAAATGCCCTTTCGTAATGGATTGCGTGTAGTACTCAATGGTGCCACTGCGCCTATGCCTTTCAGAACCGCAATCCTATAATATAGGTCGTCATGATGGCATCGTTGGAACTAACAACGAATCAATAGTTTTATGATTTTTGTATATCACCATAGGTGTAGGAATATGGATGGGGAGCGGAAAGATAGGGGGGGGGGGCGACAAGCCCCCAGGTTTTTCCTCTCGCATATATATCCCCAAAGCTCTCCTACGTTTTGGCTCGACCCATAGTTTAGCCCCAAGGTCAGTACACGTTCCTACACGCCTGTAACAGATAAAATATACGTGGTTTTGGTTCTTGTTCTGCAGAGAGCTAATTAAACTACTTTTGTGTTAACCATTTTTGGTGAAATTCATAATTTTTGTAGCGTCCTTCATACACATAGATCAAATAGATGTATTGTCAACCGGAAGATACGTTTGAAATTGTGGGTATAATATGCTATCAAATAATTAACGTGCCATAATTATTGACAAGATAATGCCAAACGTATGGCAGACCGAGAGTAGTGGACCGAGATCGATGTCCATTTGCGAACGCGTCTGCTCCCTAGACCCCCATCACCAATTGTCAATAGCTTCCTGCCCAATCTATGTTCCGGAATATTGGCGTTTCTAATGATGTTGAGGGTATAGTTTGGGGCGGGGTGAGGGCAACCTCTGGATCCGTCGAATTCTAGTTCCATTTATTACTATGGGAACATAAAATAATGCTGATCTCTTGATAAGTGCATGTTTGATCACGTATTGCGTCCGATTAAACTCACCATCGACTTGACTTTGGCAATTGCCTTGAGCCTGGTGTAGTCATATTCAACTGCCAGATCAGGAGGTAGAGGCTCCGATGTCAGGTACGCATAGAACACAACGGACAACAAGCCGAACAAAACTGCTTTCCCGATCATCGTACCTGATAGAGATAGCAGTACGGTGATGATGATGATGATGATGATGATGATGATAATGATGATCATTACGTTTCAGCGATAAAAATGTATTTATTTTAATTTGCCTAGAATATAAGTTGACCATTCAGCGTTAGGCTAATATAAATTCTATGTTGAGCTTTAAGTCGGATTCAAATAATTGACGTTATTAATAGCCAGTAGTATTTTTAGCTGTACTTCATCGATGTGTTAATGTAGTTCCCCTCACCCACTTTTCTCAGTACAGAACTCCTACTTGTATTTTAGCTGCAACTATTCCGGCAGAAGTGTGCATGTTAGATTTCGCTGTCTTGTTAATTCTTTTGTTATGCTAATTCATCTACGAGATGAACTGCCTTCTTAATCTCTTGTTAATTGCTTGTTAATTTGTTTTACTTAGTTATATCTGCCTGGAGTGCTGGGGTGTATTTCTTCTGCCTGTGATTAACCCATTGTCAAGTACTTATTTGTTGGTTTGTTCTAGGACAGTCTGAAATGTGTGTTGCTTGTTTAATGTATTCTTGCTGAAAGCTGTTACTGGGGCTAACTGCAAAGTTTCTTTTAAAATGATTGTAAGCCAAGTTAGTATTATAGTACGCAGTGTTGTAGGACACAGATCTGTAATAAGTTCCATTGATATGGAAATTATTTTGTATGCAAAGTGTGTTCTGTTGCTAGTTCCTTCGTGAACAGTTGTTGTTATACTCATATTTTTTCTAGGTTTATTTATATGTAAATGTACTGCTTGGACTTCATCATATAACGGCCATGTAAATTGCCACCTTTTCCACAATCCTCACTTGGTGGTCATGCGGTTAGATTCGAGTCACGTGTTAGCTTGCTGAGAGTTTGATTAATGGTAAAGTTCTGTACCATGTTGTTCAACTTGTATAACCTCTAGCTGGTCATGCCTCAGGTAAGAGTCTCTGTATAGTTACTGTTATCATAATTCGCAAAATAGTTTTCGTGGGAAACTGCTGTTACTAACTTGAGATGGTTACAATGCTATTATTGTTTTATTACTACTGTCTTTGTATATAACCACCACTGATTCATATGCACATTTTTGGATTTATATTGATCTGATTGTGAATATTTTGTTGTGACCTTCTACCTATTGCTCAGTATATCATTATTTTATGAAGGTCTTTCCTGTTTGCTGCATGAGGTAAGAAAAACATGGCTTATGATACCGGCCATGCCTGGTTATTTTTGCTGTATAATAAGCACTGATAATATGCGTTGCCCCTCGTGAAATCGTAGTGTGTAACACCATCAGCACCACTGATGCGATAGCTTCTGTTATTTGAGTCGACTATTTGGTAATTGGTTATTGCCGGCCTTCTTAGACCAGATCACTTCCAGTTGGATCAGAACTGACATTCCTGTCATCACTTGGCCAAGAATTAAAACCGGATTCGTAAGACAACATATGTGCATTCACACGCTGGACCAAAAGGACTATTAGCTAAATAACATGTCTTATTACACACATACGCACACACGCATGCACGCAGGCATATATACATACATTATTTTAATAATTTATTTATTGATTGATTTATTTATTTAAAATACACTTCATATTTACTCTTTAGTCCATTGTTTTGGTGTTTTATGAGTCACATAAATATCCGATTTCATTAACGTTGAGTAAGTTTTCCTTCTTGTAATAGCATCCCACATTGAATTTTCAAACACAACCAATCAACGAGCAGACTGAGATCTGGTGACTACGACGACCACGACGACGACGACGCCGACGATGATCGTGATACATCATGACAACGATGATGATGATGATGATGATGATGATAGTTTGAATAAAATGAGCTGATCAAATATACGCTCTATGGTCACTACACTAATGTCATTGTGCCTTGAAAAATAGTATGCACTGATTCTACCGTAAGCAAAAAGCAGTTTGATATTAAAGCTTGGGTTAGCCACTTAAATACATTGGTCATTCATGATTAGGCAGGTTACTCTGCCAGTATTGGGTCAATACGTGGCCAAGATCACCTGATATTGACAAAATATTGGCCAGTAACCTGCGGTATCAGCTTTGTGACAGATGAAAACAATACTGTCATATTCACGGTTCATCCGCAAGTTGCACGTGTTGCCCGCGGACTTTTCCAGTTTTTGCTAAGCCCCGCCAGCTTCAAGTTAAGCTCCATCTACACTCCGCTAGTGTTGGGATCGATCGATCCATGAACTCCCTGACTATCGATTTCCAGAAAACTATACAGATAAGCTGTTAAAGATTTTGAAACTAATTTGACTGGGTGCTGTTGCTATGGTAGTAGCAGCACCCAGTCAAATTATTTTCAAAATACTCAACAGAATCTGTATTAAATAGTAAAAACATACAATTTCTACAATAACGCATAGTCCATCTTCAATTATGCGTTAACCTACTTATCTACATCATTCATGACGTCATAAGGACGTCTTTGATTATGATGTCATTTTACGTCACGTAGTTAATTATGACGTCATATGATGGATGGATAGAGTGGTAAGGTCTATTCAGCAGTAGGCCCTACGATAGCTAAGCAGTACCTACTAGTGACAAGTCCAAACACATTGTTAGTGAATTCAATATTCATCGAATCTTACCTGTAAAGTTTGTAGTAGAGCACGCACAGGTAACAAGCAGGATAATAGCTCGCGTTCGTTTAGGCCGTCTATGTATCGCTAGCTTTTAAGCATTGATATCTCCCTTGTCAGATTGACCTAAATATAGATAATCTAACCTAACCTGGTTACCCCACCCCCACCCACCCCCACCCCTTGTGTCAACAGCGCCTCAGTGCTCAAAATACTTCTTGATATGTTAATTAAACATTTTGGTGGTCAATATTTTTCAAGATATTTTAATTTTAGAAGACTAAATTTACCACTGAATTTCTTTTCGCCAGCTTGACCATTAAAGAAGTAATAGTAAAGAAAATTAAAGCTTTTACTTAGCCAGTGTTTATCTGCAGATCGAGAGAAGAGTATTTTTGAAAATTTACCACTTGTCATTCTAGTGGTAAATATTCAAAAATACCCTTCTCTAGGCCTTTCAGATAGCCATGTCTGAAGACCACTGCAAAGTTGTGTTGTCAGTTTGATAATCAAATGGTTAATTTGACACAAGCGGGGTTGAACAAAAGCTGATGTACGACTATCTCATTGTCAACGAAATCATTCAAGTATGTCTACCTTGGTAAATATTCCGAAAATAAATTGACACGAATATATTACGTCATAGTCATAGGACTCAACCCTTTGTCGTCAAATTAATTTCAGAATGGTCAGTTCAAAATATGGAATATAGTGCAGAATACATAAGCGGTTAAGCGGTCTATGTACTAAACAATAGTGCCGTGTTTGAGCTTAGATATAGGCTATATAATAAATCTGTGTGCATGAATTTGAACGCCGACGCAAAGTGCGGTAAAATATGCGATAGCATGGGTTCCAGTTACAAGGTGGTGGACTGGTAGAGGGAACTGTGATTGTTTAATAACATACATGGACGTGATGTAATATTAGCCTACATGACATAACAAAGGAAAGGAAAAGGAAAATAACAACTGATGTTTATTGGTAATTTCATACCATATTAAATAAACTACTATCGGTATAAAATGGAAATGAATCGGGATTATTTGAGGGAAAGCATTTACTAAATCTAGGAGCGCTTAACTTGGAGCCAATTAGTGACCTGGATGGTGCTTCGCACTCCGACGCGTGTCAACTGCGGGTGCATGTATACAGCGTAAGCCTACCTGAATATAACGAAAGCACACCTGAACACAGTTGTGTAAGCGGTATGAATAGTATTCGCTACAGGCGCCGATGTAGAGTGATGAACAGCCTCTACTGCTAATTCACTATTGATCTGTTCGAAAACGTTATATTTGAATGTCATTTTCTTGGGTGGAATTAACAAGTTTCAGTTAAAATGATTTCAAAATACACTGCCGGTTTTCAAGGTCGCAATATGATGCCCTATGAATATATTTGCAATTCTCGTGACTGAATGTAGACTCCGTTCTCTGGAAACAACGGCTTTCAGTCAAATTGTTTTAAAACTAGACAGTATTTTACCTGTAGGAAGTAGCGGCTAATCAGCTTAGAGCGAATATAACTGAGCCTATATGGCCGGCTATCGCGGGTATTATTTATTCACACGGCATACACCGGAGCACAGAGGTCCAGCTCCGTCACTAATTGGTTCCCGCCATAGTGACATAAATGGTATTTAGATGCTTTTTTCTAATTATTCTGATTTATTTTAGGTTGGGTTTTTTTGGGGGGAGGGGTTAGGGGCTATAGGTTGAATATTATAGCAAGACTTCATTCAAGAGCATATGTTAGTTCACCGATCCTTTCCTTTAATATAGGAACGAAACATGCTAGAACAAAATTATCATCTTAATGGGGGTAAATTATGTTGCTAAGGTTATTGGGAAGGCTATCAAGTATTAGCAAACCACTAAGAATATAATTATAAGATAATGTTGAGTGGCAGTGGGGTTGGGGTGGGGTGGGGGGGTCCTTGCTGTGGTGAAACGGATAAAAAACTTAACCCCTCTTGTGCCACCAGCGCCTCAAAGCGATCAAAATGCTACTTTTATCAATTAACCCTTTCATTTGTCAAGATTTTGAAACAAAATTCAAATAGTTGCTCATTGAATGACCATTTGCTGGCCACGAGAACATTTTTTGTACAATTACTGGAATTTACGATAATATCTTTTAAAGAGTTGCTCTTTTGACCGGCTTGGCGTTAACCGAGCCAGTCATTCCAGTGGTAAATTTAAAAAAGGCTTCTTGGCCTGCAAATAGACAGAGCTCACGACTACTGCTGCAGAGGCGGTATTATAACGACAAGTTGACACAATAGGGGTGGGGTGGGGTGTTAAAGGCTGTCATTACAAAGGCCCCGTTATTCCCTCTTGTATCAAACTAACCCCTTAATAGACAAACTGACAAAAACTACTTCGCGGTTGTTTTCAGACATGGCTATTGGAAAGGCATAGAGAAGAGTATTTTTGATTATTTACCACTAGAATGACTGGCTCGGTCATCGAGCCAGTCATTCTAGTGGTAAATTTTCAAAAATACTCTTCTCTCGATCTGCAGATAGACACTGGTCAAGTAAAAAACTTTAATTTCCTATACTGTTGCCTCTTTAATGGTCAAGCCGGGGAACAAATTCAGTGGTAAATTTACAAAAAAAATAGTCTTCTAAAATTAAAATATCTTGAAAAATATTTACCATCAAAAGGTTTAATTGATATATCAAGTAGTGTTCTGTGCGCTTTGAGGCGCTGTTGACACGAAAAGGTTTAATGACGGTTCATGAGTAAATTACAAAAAGCCGGTGTATCAAAAGAAATTTGGGAACGGTTCAGAGGAAAGTCTATGATCATATAGAAGCGAAAATATTAGCAAAAGTAATAATCAGTATATCTACGGCCTACGTGCCATGTAGAAATGGATCAGAAGCCATTAAAACGCTTGATCTGAAAACCATTACCGCTACCACATCTACTGATTCAACGCATGCTGTTAAAACAACTGCACGCTCAATAGATCGTTCCGGTACTACCTATTTCCTGCCCATTTCAAACCAAAACCCGCCCACTTTGTACACGTGTACACACATCAAACCCTGAATTCTCATAATCTCACGTTCAAGGTAACTATGCAGGTGAGTCGTTGAAAACTTTGAAGCTAATATGACTGGGAGTTGTAGTTGTGCATGGTAGCAGGACATCACAGTTAATTTAGTTTCAAAATATTCAAAAGGATTTTCATTAATTTGTAAATTCAACAAAGACATGCAATTCAAACGATTACTGTCAGAACTGTGCCCATTCCGTGCCGAACAGCTCTGTGCCATTTAGATAGTGACGTCAGCTAGCTTATAACGTATTGTGTTAATATCACCAGATTCTCGAGCGGCAGAACGGATCTCTCCATTGGTTGTTATATACTTGAGATACTGTTTTCTGCAAAATGTCTGGTGCTGAAAAAGTTCCAAATGAGAATCTTCTAAAGCGGTATCGTCCTTTGGTTGAGTTGAATGTCACAAACTTGCGTGATAATGCAGGTTATTGGGCTAGTACTTGACCAATACATTGGCAATACGGCCCGGTATTGGCCGAGTACTACCCCCAGTAACCCGCGTTATCAGGGTTCTGGCTTACCTAACCCATATTTATCTGTCAAAAACCGAAATAATGGAGGATAATTCACTAAAATGCATTATTAGCAACGTACATGTATTTAAAGTATTCAGCAGGTTATACGACCGTTTTCATAATCTGTATCGACGCACATTCTTACACTTGGACCCTTTCACACAGTTTCCTCTAAGCTCTGTTTCATTTTGTATGATGGATTCATGTTCAACCTTTCCAGTTTTAGCTATGCCCCACCCATCTCTAGCTAACCTCCACACATGCTTTTCCCGTGTTGGAGTCCATTGATCCCTGAAGTTGTAGCCTCCAGGGGTACGCACTGCTCCCTGTAGTCATCATGTACATCAGTACCGCAGGTACACGGTACATCAGCCCGATGCTGCGGGTTAGCTGGCCGCCTCGGGGATATTGGAGAATAACCGCATCTCTCTGGACTCAACAAAGACCGACCTCTAGAGTCGGTGGAACGACCACGTTCCAGTCGAGTCGTGTGACCATTGCCGCCGAAGTTAAACCGCACCGTTTCATCCCAGCTGTTGGCGTCACCGGTATGTCGGTTCATTATTATTAATGTAGATTTGAGACAATAAAAGTATACTATAGTAGACAAACAATCGTACTGGTTTGCTACTAAGTTAATAACTGACTAAATCAACAGACAATCCTTTAAGAATAGAGGCATACCGGTAGGTGCACCGCGGAATGCTGGTATTTATTTTAAATGACATGGAGCTCACCAGATAGATGTTAGCAATGTATTCTCTGGACCATGATGAAGGTTGTTCATTAACGTAGATGGCATATGGGGGTAATCACGACAATAGCGTGTTGTGCTATTTTCTTTAAAGGTTGAGTGCGACCCCTGAAAATCCACTTACCCCCTTATAATGCGGGTCGATAATTTGGCTAATACTGTTGAAGAATCAACAAATCAACCAAAAAATGAGCACGGCTCAATATTTTGAAACTCTCTTAAAGTTAACATAAAGTGATTCTGTTTCTGTAACTATATCCCTTGATGTTCTCAAAATGCAGGTTTGTTGCCCCTCAGAATAACATATCAAGACAATACATATTTGATAATAAAAATCGTGTCTGTTGTCTCATTCCATAGCCCATTAGCAGCCAATTTATGCAACGGTTTGTTCCAGAAAGAGAGTAACAGAGCTAAATAAGTCAACAAACAATAAACTGGTAAATCTTTCTTTTAAGGTAAGTCTTAACAGCAGTGTTCATTCACAATGAAGGCAACATTCACCATGATAATTATGCTGAGGGTACGTTCTCATCGCTCAACTACCAACTACAGAATGCTTTAGCAACATATAAATGAAAACATACAGCATATATGTGACGCAGTGTAATATTGAATTGAGACCAATTGCAGAGTTTAATATTGCACTCCCGACCAAACACGGAACTGCCCCTTGATCAAACTGCCAATCATTTATCTACCATCGATAGGTTTATAAAAGTCCAATAGAAATTACCCCTCGTGTCCATTTTCACTGAGGTGCTGAAGAGATACATGCGTTTCCATTGAAGATTCTGGTGTTAAAATTTGCAGAAAAACTTATTGGTCATCAAATAACTTGGAAACTTCCTGACAAAAGGTTGGTATTTTGCATTTTAGCTTGCCTATACCCATAACCGATTTCAGTAGTACAATGGCAAATGCCTGACTGGTTTCTCATTTGCATTAGCCAAGTTTGTGTGTTCACGCGCATGTTGAGGGGCACCAACAATTTAAAGGGGCCCACAGTTCAGAACTTACCAGTGAGTACCCAGATACCATTACTACTTTGAGCTAACGTTGGCAATTGGTTGGCGCCGTCACAGTTGGCAGCAACGTATTGGGCCAACGTTGGTATAACAGTGGCAATATTATAGCTGAGTTACAGTGGTTTCTCTCTCTCTCTCTCTCTCTCTCTCTCTCTCTCTCTCTATCTATCTCTCTCTCTCTCTCTCTCATTCTCTCTCTGTGCGCGCGTCCGTGCGTGCATGTGTACATCCGAGCGTGTGTGCGTTTATGCGTACGTCTGTGTATGTGGGTGCATGTGCGCATGCGTGTACGAGTTGCGGGCCGGTGGGTGGGTGGGCGGGCGGGTGTGCGTGTGCATTTAATGTAAATAAATATTCTGTATTAAATTCGATTGCTCTGATACCATTTAATCAACATGTAGGGAGAGAGCTCAGCTAAGTTGTTAGAACGTGTTACCAATTCCCTTGTACTCATGTTACAATAACGTATGTTTATAAGTGTGAGGCTTCATGAATGCTCTCTAGGTAGAACTGAGGTAGTAAATTTGAAATCTCCCTGGGACTCATATTCGGGGAGTCGAGAGTGAATGGCACAACTTTAATTAGACCATGACGTAATAATCGAAATGCGTAATGAATGACGTAGTTAAGTCCGGCATGATACTTTTAAAAGGCCATCATGTGAACGAATTGTATGTCTTTCCTACTTAATAACCATTCTGTTGAATATTTGTAACTAATTTGACTGGACAGCAACAACAGCATCAAGTGAAATTAGTTTCGAAATATTCAACAGCTTACCTGTTTAGTCTTCTGGAAAATGAGATTCAGGGTGTTCATGATGGCATCAAGCATCCTAGGGACGTCACCATACATGTCTTATGCCGACCTGCGAGGTTTTCCTTAATCCTGGTGGATTAGCGCTATCACTTTGAGGAGGCTTCAGTCCCGAGAACTTCGACTACAATTCGGCAAAGTGAGAATGCGCATACAGTGCCAGTCTCCAACACATCCTTTCGCCTTAATGTCTGTGGCTGCTTTTGGAAGTGCAATCTGATAAAATGTCTAATACAGTCCGCAGACAATAATATTCCACCCCGAGCATATCTCTGCTTCTCTGGAATCGCAATCTGGTCTATCTACACAACGATCATTGAGTGTAAAATGACAAAGCAACACCACATTCATTCCCATGTACATCTCATTTTATACATTTATAATCAATTTTATTCTCTGGATAATTCAATCGATAACCTTGATAGAATATATCACGGCCTTATGAGTCTTTCCAATCGTCTGTAAAATGTAATTCGATGTTCAAATGCATTATTAAGGAATTTGAAATGTTAAAGATTGTGTTGCTAATGACTGGATGGATGGATATTTAAGCAGTCATGTTAGCCATAAGTAATATAGTAAAATTAGTTAATACCTCTCCAGGATGTAGACATTGTTTGAGTGTATCCTTCATGAACATTTCGGTCACTTCTTCAGCATTAACTGACAGTCGCAGTTAGTATTAAAGAAGTGATCGAGATGGTCATAAAAGCTACACTCAAAACAATTTCCACATATTGTAGAGGCAACAAATTTGTCCTTATTAAAGTTCACGTGTCCCATTAAAAACAGTTTTGTCCAAGATATGAGATGCCTGCAGATTTCTGTTCAATTACCCAACATGATATACTACCCAGCATGCAATGTTACCCAGCATGCAATTTCCTGACTCCATAATAGCTGTAACTATTGGGCGTCATAATCGTTTAGTCTATTGTCTTTATAGGCCAGGATTTCTCAAACAAAACCAACCCGCCTGCACGTGCAAGTAGTCATTTGTCCTCCAGCTCTGGAAGCGTAAGCATGCACGTGGGACGTATTCATAACAGTACATTTGACAGTCTGTATTTCAATACTGTTCAAAGCAAGTGTGCCAATTTCCAGAAGAAAATTAGAGAAACCTTTTATATATATTTTGACAATATTTTGCGTGAAAATTATTGCTATCAATGACAGCAACACCATTCAGTAAAATTATTGTCAAAATAATTATTAGGTAATGTGATTACTACCTGGTACAGATTTGATACTAATTTGAATGAAAACGGTTGCTACAACAGCTTTGAGTCTCTATATACTAAAATAGTCATCATAATCTTTAGTCGACTCTCGCTACGGATTTAAATAGGAAATTTGACTGTAAGTTGTTGGATTCTAAGGCACCAACAACATTGTCGAATTATTATCCACACACCTGCAATCAATATATTACTATCTAGGTAAAGTGAGCGTAAGCCTATATGCACTTTCTCGCCAATAATGAATGATTAGCAAACGGCGTGTATGGTTCGTTGACAGATTTGTGCATTTGTTTGAAATGCATTGATCGAACAGAAACGTGCGCACGGTAGCTAGGCGAAATATTTACTTCTTGCAGACAAAGCGCGTTTTGGGCATATACTCACTCTACTTCGTAATAGTAATACTGAGCGCCGTGTGATACTATGGACAACAATTTGATAATGTTGTTGCTGCCTTAGTAACAACTTACAGTCAAATTGCTCTTCAAAACCGTAGCGAGTGTTGACTGAAATTTATGATGATTATTTTAGAATATATAGACTGAAACCTGTTGTAGCAACAATTTTCATTCAAATCTATGTCAAATATGTAGCAGGTAGTAATTGCATTACTTATTAAATACAGACTGTTGAATGTACTGCCGTGAATAAGCCCTACGTGCATGCTTACCCTTCTAGAGCTGGAGGACAAATGATTCTTTGCACGTGCAAGTAGGTTGGCTTTGTTTCAGAAGGTCTGGCAGTGCAGACAATAGACTCAACAAATATGGCGTCCAATAGTTACAACGATTATGGAGTCAGGAAATTGCCATCGTCCTATCGCACGGTCTCGCCCTCCCACTAACGCTCTCGTATCAAGTCCCGTGCTTGCACGCTTTTGATGGCTGCGCTAAGTTCGGGAAACCTCATGAATAAGGTCAGTGAACTTCCACCTAATAAAATTGCTCAGTTATTATCATCCTACTAATAAACTGTCAATCACCTAGATTGACATTCGTGTCTCGCAAGCTCTCCGTCGATATTGGCATGAAGCTACGCCTCTATTTTTAGATTTGTAGGAGATTGAAGTAGGCAGAAATTTGATTGGGTACCTGAAAACCGGCAGCCAACATAGCGAGAAATCGCGGGTTTGCAAGTACGGGCTCTTACAGCAAAGCGGTGTGAGTTGGTGTATGTTAATATGATGGGGAATTGCATGCTGGATATCATTGCACGCCGGGTAGCATTGAATGCTGGGTAAATTAAACAGGCATCTCATATCTTGTACAAAAGTGTCTATATTTAATGGGGCACGAGAGCTTTAAGTATCGTCGTGGGATCTGGACAACTATTTTTGGAAACCTGCCTAATATGGTATATATTGTTGAATAACAATTATGACCATATCTGGTCATGGGATCTGGCCTAATATTGTTATAGCTGCAATAAGAATGTGAATCCAAGCATAGGCGGGTGATGTTGGGGAGGTCGGATGGTGTGGAATGCGGACAAGTTATAACATGTTCTTGCAGGTTTGTCCCTGACTCATGAGACAACGGGAAGGTCAATCCAAACACACGGGGTGGAGGTCGGGGAGGACAGATGATATGGAATGCAGGCTAGTTATAACATGTTCAGACATGTTTGTTCCTGGATGAAGAAACAATGGTAGGGTGTGAGTGTGGTATGTAGGTATTTTGTTCTTGGATAAAGATCGCACCTAAGAGGTAAACTTCTAACATTCAATCCATATGAAGTTAATCTATGTGTCATTATGTATATCTATTGTTCCTGGCTGATGAGATAATGTGCAGCTCAATCCAATCACAGGGTGGTGGGTTAGGAGGAGCGGTGGTGGAATGCAGATGAGTTATATATTTAGACATGTAGATCTATTGTTCTTGGACTGAAATTACACCTATAATTCTCAGTTTGTCTTTTGCTGTCATGCAATACATCAACTGGTGATATTGCTCGCTCTTCTGCGACTATGGGTCATAATAAATATAAATATAAAAGTCTGCCAAATATCTGCTTCTGTGGAGTTCATAAGCAAATATCCATTTGCTGAACAGGAGATTATCTTTTGAAAATGTATAACTGGAATGCCTCGCTCAATAGCCTCAACAGTCATTCCGCAGGGTTGGGGTTTGCGTGGGGGGGGGGGGGTAAATGCCTTCAAAAATAGGTAAATCTCACTTTGCAGATGGCTGACAATCTGAATGAATGCACACTCTCACTCGGTGTGTATATACGTGCCTGCATATGGACATACACGTGTACATTTATCCGTATATGCGGGTGGGCATGTGTGCATATATATGTGTCCATGCTTGGGGGTGTTGATGACTGGAATGCCTCGCTCGATAACGTCAACAGTTATTCCATAGGTAAATTAAAAAAAATAGGTATCTCTTGGTTTCCGGATGGCTGTAATATCAACGACAACGCATTCTCGCATACGTACGTGCGCACACGCACACACACACACACGTGTGTATATGCATACGCGTCTGCATGCGTGTTTATAGGAAGTGTGGCGCTGTATCTCTAAAAACTATTTATCCGATTTGACACAAATGTTAACCCAACCAGGAAATTGACATGTAAGAGGATTTCCAGACTTTGCTAGGAGCTGCTGGCTCAGATTATCCCCTAAGCACGCATATGTGAGACAGCAGCATGAGCAACAACAACACCACCACCAACAACAACGACAATGATGATAAAAATGACGAGAATGGCGAAGATGGCGATGACGACAATGAAGACAATGACAATGAGGACACCATCAACAACGCATCAACAACAACAGCCAAAACACCCCTAGCACTATCTATCATGGCCACCACCACACGCTCCTTGTTATAACTATCAATGACTAATATTCGAGAAACAAGAAAAGAACTGGGTCATTTATTTAGAGTACTGATCCACTTTTTCTCTCAACTGGCCCATCATTGACTAAATCCGGCATCGCAGATGTTACCTCTGTGTCATTAAACATATACCCGCTAAATACGCCAGTAGTGGGATTCATTTCTAGCTATACCACGCCCATTTCTAGCTATACCACGCCCATTTCTAGCTAAGCTCCTCCAACGTGCGTGCGTGCGTGCGTGCGTGCGTGCGTGCGTGCGTGCGTGCGTGCGTGCGTGCGTGCGTGCGTGCGTGCGTGCGTGCGTGCGTGCGTGCGTGTGATGGAATCAATTCATATACTTTGAACCCTGACTTATCTGAACCCATTTTCAAGCTAACTATATTCAGGAAAGTTGTTGAATATTTTGAAACCTATTTGAATGCTGGAGGGAAGGTGGGGGGGGGGGGCTGTTGAGGTCTATGGCAGCAACAGCGTCCCGTCACATAAGTTTCAAAATACTCAATGTTTATTGAATTGCAAATCATCAAAGATGAACAATTCGTACACTTGACGGGACATTTCGAGCTTCATGACAGTGTTATAAATCTTCATCATGTTTGTGACATTAGACCTCATGTGACATAATTGATTGTGAAAACATGTATCTTGGGTGACAGATCGAACCCCTCTATAGCGGGCCCGATATAATCTTCAGAATGAGTTCATTAAAGGCAGGTGGCCACTTAATACAAGTCATTTTCTATGGTGGCCAGATCTGCTGATCCAATTATGGCGGTTGCTTAATCGTGAGATACATATTTTGAAAATTTCCCCTGGAATGAGCAGCAGACACCCCAAGCATGCACGCGCACACATACGCGAATGCCTGCACGCATGCACGTATGCCATATGGATGCATATATGTACGCACGCAGCGAGAGCGCACTGTCGTTTAGCCC
>CM067368.1:32110267-32140267 GCA_034401795.1 Chaetoderma sp. LZ-2023a
ATCACTTGGCCAAGAATTAAAACCGGATTCGTAAGACAACATATGTGCATTCACACGCTGGACCAAAAGGACTATTAGCTAAATAACATGTCTTATTACACACATACGCACACACGCATGCACGCAGGCATATATACATACATTATTTTAATAATTTATTTATTGATTGATTTATTTATTTAAAATACACTTCATATTTACTCTTTAGTCCATTGTTTTGGTGTTTTATGAGTCACATAAATATCCGATTTCATTAACGTTGAGTAAGTTTTCCTTCTTGTAATAGCATCCCACATTGAATTTTCAAACACAACCAATCAACGAGCAGACTGAGATCTGGTGACTACGACGACCACGACGACGACGACGCCGACGATGATCGTGATACATCATGACAACGATGATGATGATGATGATGATGATGATAGTTTGAATAAAATGAGCTGATCAAATATACGCTCTATGGTCACTACACTAATGTCATTGTGCCTTGAAAAATAGTATGCACTGATTCTACCGTAAGCAAAAAGCAGTTTGATATTAAAGCTTGGGTTAGCCACTTAAATACATTGGTCATTCATGATTAGGCAGGTTACTCTGCCAGTATTGGGTCAATACGTGGCCAAGATCACCTGATATTGACAAAATATTGGCCAGTAACCTGCGGTATCAGCTTTGTGACAGATGAAAACAATACTGTCATATTCACGGTTCATCCGCAAGTTGCACGTGTTGCCCGCGGACTTTTCCAGTTTTTGCTAAGCCCCGCCAGCTTCAAGTTAAGCTCCATCTACACTCCGCTAGTGTTGGGATCGATCGATCCATGAACTCCCTGACTATCGATTTCCAGAAAACTATACAGATAAGCTGTTAAAGATTTTGAAACTAATTTGACTGGGTGCTGTTGCTATGGTAGTAGCAGCACCCAGTCAAATTATTTTCAAAATACTCAACAGAATCTGTATTAAATAGTAAAAACATACAATTTCTACAATAACGCATAGTCCATCTTCAATTATGCGTTAACCTACTTATCTACATCATTCATGACGTCATAAGGACGTCTTTGATTATGATGTCATTTTACGTCACGTAGTTAATTATGACGTCATATGATGGATGGATAGAGTGGTAAGGTCTATTCAGCAGTAGGCCCTACGATAGCTAAGCAGTACCTACTAGTGACAAGTCCAAACACATTGTTAGTGAATTCAATATTCATCGAATCTTACCTGTAAAGTTTGTAGTAGAGCACGCACAGGTAACAAGCAGGATAATAGCTCGCGTTCGTTTAGGCCGTCTATGTATCGCTAGCTTTTAAGCATTGATATCTCCCTTGTCAGATTGACCTAAATATAGATAATCTAACCTAACCTGGTTACCCCACCCCCACCCACCCCCCACCCCTTGTGTCAACAGCGCCTCAGTGCTCAAAATACTTCTTGATATGTTAATTAAACATTTTGGTGGTCAATATTTTTCAAGATATTTTAATTTTAGAAGACTAAATTTACCACTGAATTTCTTTTCGCCAGCTTGACCATTAAAGAAGTAATAGTAAAGAAAATTAAAGCTTTTACTTAGCCAGTGTTTATCTGCAGATCGAGAGAAGAGTATTTTTGAAAATTTACCACTTGTCATTCTAGTGGTAAATATTCAAAAATACCCTTCTCTAGGCCTTTCAGATAGCCATGTCTGAAGACCACTGCAAAGTTGTGTTGTCAGTTTGATAATCAAATGGTTAATTTGACACAAGCGGGGTTGAACAAAAGCTGATGTACGACTATCTCATTGTCAACGAAATCATTCAAGTATGTCTACCTTGGTAAATATTCCGAAAATAAATTGACACGAATATATTACGTCATAGTCATAGGACTCAACCCTTTGTCGTCAAATTAATTTCAGAATGGTCAGTTCAAAATATGGAATATAGTGCAGAATACATAAGCGGTTAAGCGGTCTATGTACTAAACAATAGTGCCGTGTTTGAGCTTAGATATAGGCTATATAATAAATCTGTGTGCATGAATTTGAACGCCGACGCAAAGTGCGGTAAAATATGCGATAGCATGGGTTCCAGTTACAAGGTGGTGGACTGGTAGAGGGAACTGTGATTGTTTAATAACATACATGGACGTGATGTAATATTAGCCTACATGACATAACAAAGGAAAGGAAAAGGAAAATAACAACTGATGTTTATTGGTAATTTCATACCATATTAAATAAACTACTATCGGTATAAAATGGAAATGAATCGGGATTATTTGAGGGAAAGCATTTACTAAATCTAGGAGCGCTTAACTTGGAGCCAATTAGTGACCTGGATGGTGCTTCGCACTCCGACGCGTGTCAACTGCGGGTGCATGTATACAGCGTAAGCCTACCTGAATATAACGAAAGCACACCTGAACACAGTTGTGTAAGCGGTATGAATAGTATTCGCTACAGGCGCCGATGTAGAGTGATGAACAGCCTCTACTGCTAATTCACTATTGATCTGTTCGAAAACGTTATATTTGAATGTCATTTTCTTGGGTGGAATTAACAAGTTTCAGTTAAAATGATTTCAAAATACACTGCCGGTTTTCAAGGTCGCAATATGATGCCCTATGAATATATTTGCAATTCTCGTGACTGAATGTAGACTCCGTTCTCTGGAAACAACGGCTTTCAGTCAAATTGTTTTAAAACTAGACAGTATTTTACCTGTAGGAAGTAGCGGCTAATCAGCTTAGAGCGAATATAACTGAGCCTATATGGCCGGCTATCGCGGGTATTATTTATTCACACGGCATACACCGGAGCACAGAGGTCCAGCTCCGTCACTAATTGGTTCCCGCCATAGTGACATAAATGGTATTTAGATGCTTTTTTCTAATTATTCTGATTTATTTTAGGTTGGGTTTTTTTTGGGGGGAGGGGTTAGGGGCTATAGGTTGAATATTATAGCAAGACTTCATTCAAGAGCATATGTTAGTTCACCGATCCTTTCCTTTAATATAGGAACGAAACATGCTAGAACAAAATTATCATCTTAATGGGGGTAAATTATGTTGCTAAGGTTATTGGGAAGGCTATCAAGTATTAGCAAACCACTAAGAATATAATTATAAGATAATGTTGAGTGGCAGTGGGGTTGGGGTGGGGTGGGGGGGTCCTTGCTGTGGTGAAACGGATAAAAAACTTAACCCCTCTTGTGCCACCAGCGCCTCAAAGCGATCAAAATGCTACTTTTATCAATTAACCCTTTCATTTGTCAAGATTTTGAAACAAAATTCAAATAGTTGCTCATTGAATGACCATTTGCTGGCCACGAGAACATTTTTTGTACAATTACTGGAATTTACGATAATATCTTTTAAAGAGTTGCTCTTTTGACCGGCTTGGCGTTAACCGAGCCAGTCATTCCAGTGGTAAATTTAAAAAAGGCTTCTTGGCCTGCAAATAGACAGAGCTCACGACTACTGCTGCAGAGGCGGTATTATAACGACAAGTTGACACAATAGGGGTGGGGTGGGGTGTTAAAGGCTGTCATTACAAAGGCCCCGTTATTCCCTCTTGTATCAAACTAACCCCTTAATAGACAAACTGACAAAAACTACTTCGCGGTTGTTTTCAGACATGGCTATTGGAAAGGCATAGAGAAGAGTATTTTTGATTATTTACCACTAGAATGACTGGCTCGGTCATCGAGCCAGTCATTCTAGTGGTAAATTTTCAAAAATACTCTTCTCTCGATCTGCAGATAGACACTGGTCAAGTAAAAAACTTTAATTTCCTATACTGTTGCCTCTTTAATGGTCAAGCCGGGGAACAAATTCAGTGGTAAATTTACAAAAAAAATAGTCTTCTAAAATTAAAATATCTTGAAAAATATTTACCATCAAAAGGTTTAATTGATATATCAAGTAGTGTTCTGTGCGCTTTGAGGCGCTGTTGACACGAAAAGGTTTAATGACGGTTCATGAGTAAATTACAAAAAGCCGGTGTATCAAAAGAAATTTGGGAAC
Source organism: Chaetoderma sp. LZ-2023a (assembly GCA_034401795.1). NCBI lineage: Eukaryota > Metazoa > Mollusca > Caudofoveata > Chaetodermatida > Chaetodermatidae > Chaetoderma > Chaetoderma sp. LZ-2023a. The sequence goes on from CM067368.1 coordinate 32,114,284, forward strand.
GGTTCAGAGGAAAGTCTATGATCATATAGAAGCGAAAATATTAGCAAAAGTAATAATCAGTATATCTACGGCCTACGTGCCATGTAGAAATGGATCAGAAGCCATTAAAACGCTTGATCTGAAAACCATTACCGCTACCACATCTACTGATTCAACGCATGCTGTTAAAACAACTGCACGCTCAATAGATCGTTCCGGTACTACCTATTTCCTGCCCATTTCAAACCAAAACCCGCCCACTTTGTACACGTGTACACACATCAAACCCTGAATTCTCATAATCTCACGTTCAAGGTAACTATGCAGGTGAGTCGTTGAAAACTTTGAAGCTAATATGACTGGGAGTTGTAGTTGTGCATGGTAGCAGGACATCACAGTTAATTTAGTTTCAAAATATTCAAAAGGATTTTCATTAATTTGTAAATTCAACAAAGACATGCAATTCAAACGATTACTGTCAGAACTGTGCCCATTCCGTGCCGAACAGCTCTGTGCCATTTAGATAGTGACGTCAGCTAGCTTATAACGTATTGTGTTAATATCACCAGATTCTCGAGCGGCAGAACGGATCTCTCCATTGGTTGTTATATACTTGAGATACTGTTTTCTGCAAAATGTCTGGTGCTGAAAAAGTTCCAAATGAGAATCTTCTAAAGCGGTATCGTCCTTTGGTTGAGTTGAATGTCACAAACTTGCGTGATAATGCAGGTTATTGGGCTAGTACTTGACCAATACATTGGCAATACGGCCCGGTATTGGCCGAGTACTACCCCCAGTAACCCGCGTTATCAGGGTTCTGGCTTACCTAACCCATATTTATCTGTCAAAAACCGAAATAATGGAGGATAATTCACTAAAATGCATTATTAGCAACGTACATGTATTTAAAGTATTCAGCAGGTTATACGACCGTTTTCATAATCTGTATCGACGCACATTCTTACACTTGGACCCTTTCACACAGTTTCCTCTAAGCTCTGTTTCATTTTGTATGATGGATTCATGTTCAACCTTTCCAGTTTTAGCTATGCCCCACCCATCTCTAGCTAACCTCCACACATGCTTTTCCCGTGTTGGAGTCCATTGATCCCTGAAGTTGTAGCCTCCAGGGGTACGCACTGCTCCCTGTAGTCATCATGTACATCAGTACCGCAGGTACACGGTACATCAGCCCGATGCTGCGGGTTAGCTGGCCGCCTCGGGGATATTGGAGAATAACCGCATCTCTCTGGACTCAACAAAGACCGACCTCTAGAGTCGGTGGAACGACCACGTTCCAGTCGAGTCGTGTGACCATTGCCGCCGAAGTTAAACCGCACCGTTTCATCCCAGCTGTTGGCGTCACCGGTATGTCGGTTCATTATTATTAATGTAGATTTGAGACAATAAAAGTATACTATAGTAGACAAACAATCGTACTGGTTTGCTACTAAGTTAATAACTGACTAAATCAACAGACAATCCTTTAAGAATAGAGGCATACCGGTAGGTGCACCGCGGAATGCTGGTATTTATTTTAAATGACATGGAGCTCACCAGATAGATGTTAGCAATGTATTCTCTGGACCATGATGAAGGTTGTTCATTAACGTAGATGGCATATGGGGGTAATCACGACAATAGCGTGTTGTGCTATTTTCTTTAAAGGTTGAGTGCGACCCCTGAAAATCCACTTACCCCCTTATAATGCGGGTCGATAATTTGGCTAATACTGTTGAAGAATCAACAAATCAACCAAAAAATGAGCACGGCTCAATATTTTGAAACTCTCTTAAAGTTAACATAAAGTGATTCTGTTTCTGTAACTATATCCCTTGATGTTCTCAAAATGCAGGTTTGTTGCCCCTCAGAATAACATATCAAGACAATACATATTTGATAATAAAAATCGTGTCTGTTGTCTCATTCCATAGCCCATTAGCAGCCAATTTATGCAACGGTTTGTTCCAGAAAGAGAGTAACAGAGCTAAATAAGTCAACAAACAATAAACTGGTAAATCTTTCTTTTAAGGTAAGTCTTAACAGCAGTGTTCATTCACAATGAAGGCAACATTCACCATGATAATTATGCTGAGGGTACGTTCTCATCGCTCAACTACCAACTACAGAATGCTTTAGCAACATATAAATGAAAACATACAGCATATATGTGACGCAGTGTAATATTGAATTGAGACCAATTGCAGAGTTTAATATTGCACTCCCGACCAAACACGGAACTGCCCCTTGATCAAACTGCCAATCATTTATCTACCATCGATAGGTTTATAAAAGTCCAATAGAAATTACCCCTCGTGTCCATTTTCACTGAGGTGCTGAAGAGATACATGCGTTTCCATTGAAGATTCTGGTGTTAAAATTTGCAGAAAAACTTATTGGTCATCAAATAACTTGGAAACTTCCTGACAAAAGGTTGGTATTTTGCATTTTAGCTTGCCTATACCCATAACCGATTTCAGTAGTACAATGGCAAATGCCTGACTGGTTTCTCATTTGCATTAGCCAAGTTTGTGTGTTCACGCGCATGTTGAGGGGCACCAACAATTTAAAGGGGCCCACAGTTCAGAACTTACCAGTGAGTACCCAGATACCATTACTACTTTGAGCTAACGTTGGCAATTGGTTGGCGCCGTCACAGTTGGCAGCAACGTATTGGGCCAACGTTGGTATAACAGTGGCAATATTATAGCTGAGTTACAGTGGTTTCTCTCTCTCTCTCTCTCTCCTCTCTCTCTCTCTCTCTCTCTATCTCTCTCTCTCTCTCTCTCATTCTCTCTCTGTGCGCGCGTCCGTGCGTGCATGTGTACATCCGAGCGTGTGTGCGTTTATGCGTACGTCTGTGTATGTGGGTGCATGTGCGCATGCGTGTACGAGTTGCGGGCCGGTGGGTGGGTGGGCGGGCGGGTGTGCGTGTGCATTTAATGTAAATAAATATTCTGTATTAAATTCGATTGCTCTGATACCATTTAATCAACATGTAGGGAGAGAGCTCAGCTAAGTTGTTAGAACGTGTTACCAATTCCCTTGTACTCATGTTACAATAACGTATGTTTATAAGTGTGAGGCTTCATGAATGCTCTCTAGGTAGAACTGAGGTAGTAAATTTGAAATCTCCCTGGGACTCATATTCGGGGAGTCGAGAGTGAATGGCACAACTTTAATTAGACCATGACGTAATAATCGAAATGCGTAATGAATGACGTAGTTAAGTCCGGCATGATACTTTTAAAAGGCCATCATGTGAACGAATTGTATGTCTTTCCTACTTAATAACCATTCTGTTGAATATTTGTAACTAATTTGACTGGACAGCAACAACAGCATCAAGTGAAATTAGTTTCGAAATATTCAACAGCTTACCTGTTTAGTCTTCTGGAAAATGAGATTCAGGGTGTTCATGATGGCATCAAGCATCCTAGGGACGTCACCATACATGTCTTATGCCGACCTGCGAGGTTTTCCTTAATCCTGGTGGATTAGCGCTATCACTTTGAGGAGGCTTCAGTCCCGAGAACTTCGACTACAATTCGGCAAAGTGAGAATGCGCATACAGTGCCAGTCTCCAACACATCCTTTCGCCTTAATGTCTGTGGCTGCTTTTGGAAGTGCAATCTGATAAAATGTCTAATACAGTCCGCAGACAATAATATTCCACCCCGAGCATATCTCTGCTTCTCTGGAATCGCAATCTGGTCTATCTACACAACGATCATTGAGTGTAAAATGACAAAGCAACACCACATTCATTCCCATGTACATCTCATTTTATACATTTATAATCAATTTTATTCTCTGGATAATTCAATCGATAACCTTGATAGAATATATCACGGCCTTATGAGTCTTTCCAATCGTCTGTAAAATGTAATTCGATGTTCAAATGCATTATTAAGGAATTTGAAATGTTAAAGATTGTGTTGCTAATGACTGGATGGATGGATATTTAAGCAGTCATGTTAGCCATAAGTAATATAGTAAAATTAGTTAATACCTCTCCAGGATGTAGACATTGTTTGAGTGTATCCTTCATGAACATTTCGGTCACTTCTTCAGCATTAACTGACAGTCGCAGTTAGTATTAAAGAAGTGATCGAGATGGTCATAAAAGCTACACTCAAAACAATTTCCACATATTGTAGAGGCAACAAATTTGTCCTTATTAAAGTTCACGTGTCCCATTAAAAACAGTTTTGTCCAAGATATGAGATGCCTGCAGATTTCTGTTCAATTACCCAACATGATATACTACCCAGCATGCAATGTTACCCAGCATGCAATTTCCTGACTCCATAATAGCTGTAACTATTGGGCGTCATAATCGTTTAGTCTATTGTCTTTATAGGCCAGGATTTCTCAAACAAAACCAACCCGCCTGCACGTGCAAGTAGTCATTTGTCCTCCAGCTCTGGAAGCGTAAGCATGCACGTGGGACGTATTCATAACAGTACATTTGACAGTCTGTATTTCAATACTGTTCAAAGCAAGTGTGCCAATTTCCAGAAGAAAATTAGAGAAACCTTTTATATATATTTTGACAATATTTTGCGTGAAAATTATTGCTATCAATGACAGCAACACCATTCAGTAAAATTATTGTCAAAATAATTATTAGGTAATGTGATTACTACCTGGTACAGATTTGATACTAATTTGAATGAAAACGGTTGCTACAACAGCTTTGAGTCTCTATATACTAAAATAGTCATCATAATCTTTAGTCGACTCTCGCTACGGATTTAAATAGGAAATTTGACTGTAAGTTGTTGGATTCTAAGGCACCAACAACATTGTCGAATTATTATCCACACACCTGCAATCAATATATTACTATCTAGGTAAAGTGAGCGTAAGCCTATATGCACTTTCTCGCCAATAATGAATGATTAGCAAACGGCGTGTATGGTTCGTTGACAGATTTGTGCATTTGTTTGAAATGCATTGATCGAACAGAAACGTGCGCACGGTAGCTAGGCGAAATATTTACTTCTTGCAGACAAAGCGCGTTTTGGGCATATACTCACTCTACTTCGTAATAGTAATACTGAGCGCCGTGTGATACTATGGACAACAATTTGATAATGTTGTTGCTGCCTTAGTAACAACTTACAGTCAAATTGCTCTTCAAAACCGTAGCGAGTGTTGACTGAAATTTATGATGATTATTTTAGAATATATAGACTGAAACCTGTTGTAGCAACAATTTTCATTCAAATCTATGTCAAATATGTAGCAGGTAGTAATTGCATTACTTATTAAATACAGACTGTTGAATGTACTGCCGTGAATAAGCCCTACGTGCATGCTTACCCTTCTAGAGCTGGAGGACAAATGATTCTTTGCACGTGCAAGTAGGTTGGCTTTGTTTCAGAAGGTCTGGCAGTGCAGACAATAGACTCAACAAATATGGCGTCCAATAGTTACAACGATTATGGAGTCAGGAAATTGCCATCGTCCTATCGCACGGTCTCGCCCTCCCACTAACGCTCTCGTATCAAGTCCCGTGCTTGCACGCTTTTGATGGCTGCGCTAAGTTCGGGAAACCTCATGAATAAGGTCAGTGAACTTCCACCTAATAAAATTGCTCAGTTATTATCATCCTACTAATAAACTGTCAATCACCTAGATTGACATTCGTGTCTCGCAAGCTCTCCGTCGATATTGGCATGAAGCTACGCCTCTATTTTTAGATTTGTAGGAGATTGAAGTAGGCAGAAATTTGATTGGGTACCTGAAAACCGGCAGCCAACATAGCGAGAAATCGCGGGTTTGCAAGTACGGGCTCTTACAGCAAAGCGGTGTGAGTTGGTGTATGTTAATATGATGGGGAATTGCATGCTGGATATCATTGCACGCCGGGTAGCATTGAATGCTGGGTAAATTAAACAGGCATCTCATATCTTGTACAAAAGTGTCTATATTTAATGGGGCACGAGAGCTTTAAGTATCGTCGTGGGATCTGGACAACTATTTTTGGAAACCTGCCTAATATGGTATATATTGTTGAATAACAATTATGACCATATCTGGTCATGGGATCTGGCCTAATATTGTTATAGCTGCAATAAGAATGTGAATCCAAGCATAGGCGGGTGATGTTGGGGAGGTCGGATGGTGTGGAATGCGGACAAGTTATAACATGTTCTTGCAGGTTTGTCCCTGACTCATGAGACAACGGGAAGGTCAATCCAAACACACGGGGTGGAGGTCGGGGAGGACAGATGATATGGAATGCAGGCTAGTTATAACATGTTCAGACATGTTTGTTCCTGGATGAAGAAACAATGGTAGGGTGTGAGTGTGGTATGTAGGTATTTTGTTCTTGGATAAAGATCGCACCTAAGAGGTAAACTTCTAACATTCAATCCATATGAAGTTAATCTATGTGTCATTATGTATATCTATTGTTCCTGGCTGATGAGATAATGTGCAGCTCAATCCAATCACAGGGTGGTGGGTTAGGAGGAGCGGTGGTGGAATGCAGATGAGTTATATATTTAGACATGTAGATCTATTGTTCTTGGACTGAAATTACACCTATAATTCTCAGTTTGTCTTTTGCTGTCATGCAATACATCAACTGGTGATATTGCTCGCTCTTCTGCGACTATGGGTCATAATAAATATAAATATAAAAGTCTGCCAAATATCTGCTTCTGTGGAGTTCATAAGCAAATATCCATTTGCTGAACAGGAGATTATCTTTTGAAAATGTATAACTGGAATGCCTCGCTCAATAGCCTCAACAGTCATTCCGCAGGGTTGGGGTTTGCGTGGGGGGGGGGGGGGGTAAATGCCTTCAAAAATAGGTAAATCTCACTTTGCAGATGGCTGACAATCTGAATGAATGCACACTCTCACTCGGTGTGTATATACGTGCCTGCATATGGACATACACGTGTACATTTATCCGTATATGCGGGTGGGCATGTGTGCATATATATGTGTCCATGCTTGGGGGTGTTGATGACTGGAATGCCTCGCTCGATAACGTCAACAGTTATTCCATAGGTAAATTAAAAAAAATAGGTATCTCTTGGTTTCCGGATGGCTGTAATATCAACGACAACGCATTCTCGCATACGTACGTGCGCACACGCACACACACACACACGTGTGTATATGCATACGCGTCTGCATGCGTGTTTATAGGAAGTGTGGCGCTGTATCTCTAAAAACTATTTATCCGATTTGACACAAATGTTAACCCAACCAGGAAATTGACATGTAAGAGGATTTCCAGACTTTGCTAGGAGCTGCTGGCTCAGATTATCCCCTAAGCACGCATATGTGAGACAGCAGCATGAGCAACAACAACACCACCACCAACAACAACGACAATGATGATAAAAATGACGAGAATGGCGAAGATGGCGATGACGACAATGAAGACAATGACAATGAGGACACCATCAACAACGCATCAACAACAACAGCCAAAACACCCCTAGCACTATCTATCATGGCCACCACCACACGCTCCTTGTTATAACTATCAATGACTAATATTCGAGAAACAAGAAAAGAACTGGGTCATTTATTTAGAGTACTGATCCACTTTTTCTCTCAACTGGCCCATCATTGACTAAATCCGGCATCGCAGATGTTACCTCTGTGTCATTAAACATATACCCGCTAAATACGCCAGTAGTGGGATTCATTTCTAGCTATACCACGCCCATTTCTAGCTATACCACGCCCATTTCTAGCTAAGCTCCTCCAACGTGCGTGCGTGCGTGCGTGCGTGCGTGCGTGCGTGCGTGCGTGCGTGCGTGCGTGCGTGCGTGCGTGCGTGCGTGCGTGCGTGCGTGCGTGCGTGTGATGGAATCAATTCATATACTTTGAACCCTGACTTATCTGAACCCATTTTCAAGCTAACTATATTCAGGAAAGTTGTTGAATATTTTGAAACCTATTTGAATGCTGGAGGGAAGGTGGGGGGGGGGGGGCTGTTGAGGTCTATGGCAGCAACAGCGTCCCGTCACATAAGTTTCAAAATACTCAATGTTTATTGAATTGCAAATCATCAAAGATGAACAATTCGTACACTTGACGGGACATTTCGAGCTTCATGACAGTGTTATAAATCTTCATCATGTTTGTGACATTAGACCTCATGTGACATAATTGATTGTGAAAACATGTATCTTGGGTGACAGATCGAACCCCTCTATAGCGGGCCCGATATAATCTTCAGAATGAGTTCATTAAAGGCAGGTGGCCACTTAATACAAGTCATTTTCTATGGTGGCCAGATCTGCTGATCCAATTATGGCGGTTGCTTAATCGTGAGATACATATTTTGAAAATTTCCCCTGGAATGAGCAGCAGACACCCCAAGCATGCACGCGCACACATACGCGAATGCCTGCACGCATGCACGTATGCCATATGGATGCATATATGTACGCACGCAGCGAGAGCGCACTGTCGTTTAGCCCTGGAATGACTGTTGAGGTTTCTTTCGGTTTGCAAATGCATATTTGTTTAAGACACCTGCAGAAGCCGATTTCTGGGAGACTTGTGTGGTAAATGGTTACCTAACTCTAGCCCTGCGTAATTTATGATATATTTAACTAATAAGTAACTAACATGCACACATACCCACGTGCGCGCCTTCATATGCATACGCACATGTACAGATGCGAACAGATGTCCACAGATGCCCATGCCTATGCCCATGTAATTTATCAACTAACTAACACAGCGACAACACGCACGCACGCACGCGCGCACGCACATACCCCGCACACGTACACCCGTGCACACACACGTGACACGTACAATGTATTGCACAAAGATCATAGACAATCACTATGTATTGGAACGCGATAATGTAAAACATATAAGAGATAACTCGTGTCAAATTCAAAGTATGACCCAGATATTAAAATATATATAGAGTGAACGCCCTTGCAATTGGGAGACGCGTTGATAGGCAGATGCGGGCAGAGGGAGCGTGAGAGAGTATCTGTAATGACACGTAAATACAAATTACTAATACTACACGAAGCTTCAGTTCAAAGAGATCTACGCTTGCTGATACAAAGCTCGCTGAAAAGGCAAGTATCTAGTACTAACGGCGGAACCCCTGATAATACAGCTCACTGTACTGGTATTGGCCCTGTACTGGCCCCGTAAGCTGCGTTATCAGGCCACACAAATGATAAAGAATCGCGTTACGGAATATTTTATTATTTAAAGAAAGGCAGTAGACCCCGATGACTGATTGAGCTTTGTAGCCATAACAATGCTAGACGTACCCTGAACTAGGACGCGTGGCTGAACTCGTGCCTCCATACACAACAACAGTTACACTTTAATATAGAACGATTTTGGAATACACATTATATAAGCGAACCCCTAGGCCTATGTCAATAGATTGATACACATTTGTCGTATAAACATACGTAGATCAGTCCGTGAACCTGACATATCTAAATCTAACCAGGCAGATAACCGGCATGTGAACGCCATATAGTATTCCGGTTTGTAGCCCATGTCAGGCCGGATGTGGCGCACTGGTGTACTACAAAGTTAACCACCGTCACAAACCACCACCACCACCACCGCAGCCGCCGCTACTACTACTAGTACTACTACTAGTACTACTACTACTTTATTTCTTTTTTTTAAATCCGACGCTGGCGTAGTCGGACACACTTCACGGAGGAACTCCTTTAAAAAAGGCTTGCCAACCCCCATAAAAAATCGGGTAAAATATTGTATATATGTAAGATCGCTCATTTGATATTTAAATATACCGATTCCCAAGGTTAGGTTATTCGTCAAAAGTATCATCTAGGACATTAAAACTTTAAAATAAAGTCAATTAAATAAAATAAAATACCATATATCAATATACAACAAGCAGCGAGCGTGCTAGCTTATACAAGTGCTGCTTCTGCTATTTTTAGATATCCGTGTTTAATTGATACTAGGCCAGTTTTGCACCATACATCTTTAAATCTACTTTCTTTTCCATGTTCCGCTAGCCTGTAAAATTCACAATGAATGCAGTTTATCAACAATGATCGAAATATAGCTTGTATGTCTGTCTCTTTGGTGGTTGTTTCCTGTATTTTTCTCTGGCCTCTGAACACCAATGCTTCCAAATGGCCCACACTCCCACAGATAACAGGGTTACTAACAATTATTTCTCCTTGCTATTAATGATTCGTCCGATAGTTGAGCAATCTTTGAACATAATTGTTTCAGCCATTAATTTCACATATTTGATTCCAAATTTAGCAAGGAGCATATTGATATATACCCAAAAGCCTGTAACTATACAACATTGTGTAAACAGATGGTCTATTGTTTCCTCCTCAGTATTACATAATAAACACCGGTCTGTACTTGTTATTTTGCACATATAAGTCAGATGGCCGACCCATAGCCTTCGATGGAGTAATCGCCATGCCAGGTCCCGTGCGTTTGTTGGTAGACAAGGTAGATGTATTGTTTTCCACGCATTTTTCCATCCTAAAGCGTCCCAATGCCTAACTGCAATAGGAGTCCGTCTCCGACTTTGCATTAGCATTACATACCAGGCTCTAGATGCCATGTATTTTATATGCTCTGATTTAAATACTAATGTTGGTTGCAACATATCTCGGCAATTTGAACCATTCACCAAGTATTGCATTCTTTATTCTAAGAAATAAGCGTTGTGCATCAACATGCCTCATTGATGTTGATCTTGCTACATCCTGCATCGCAATCCATTTGCGAGATTTTGGATTAATTAAATCACTTAAATATTGAATGCCATTCTTGGCCATGGAGGGCAAATATAATACAGCATCATTATCACGAATCAACTCGTTGCCCCAAAGACATTGCTCTAAGGCATCTTCCCAACAACTAGGTTGTGACATTGCTCGTGTAAATATTTTTAAAGCTTCGAGCTGTTCTTTATATACGTTTGGTATCTTCTGATGGTTATGTGGCAGTTTATTGCACAAAAATAAACATTGTACTGGAAATGGATCTACGTACCTTTGTAGAAGTGTCCTTGCAACACCTGACCAAGATGAGTTTGAAGTGAGAAACTTATTCAAGAATTTCAGTTTTAGAGAAGCACACTTTGCTAAAACATTAACCAAATCCAGGCCTCCATCATGCTTTCCATTGGTGAGGATTGACTGCGATACTAAATGGGCTTTGTCCTCCCATAAGAAGGACAAAAACAACGTGTTGATCTTTGACTCTACTGATTTGGGCATATGAACTACAGATGCGGTATACCACAGTCCAGATAAAATTAAATTATTAAGGACAAATGTCCTGCCAAATACAGTTAGGCGACGTCGTTTCCAATTTACAAATGCACACTTTAGCTTGAATAGCCTTTCTTCCCAGTTTATTATTACATCCTGCTCTCTACTAAAGTAAAAGCCCAAAATCTTTATGACATTATCTGACCAGTTAATATTCATAACATTGTCAGTTCTGTCCTTCCAAGCGCCCCAGAATAATCCCGTAGATGTGTCTCTATTGACCTTAAGCCCTGATGCTTTTTGAAAATCTAATAATACTTCATTTTAAATTCTAAAATCCAACGATTCCATAGCTATGACGAATAGAAGCAGAGACAATGAGCAACCCTGTCTGACACCTCGTTCCAACATGACAGGTTCAGATACATGATTATTTACTAAATAGCAACTTGTTATATCAGTATATAAAATATTGACCCATTTAATAAATCTGGAACCAAAGCCAATATGGTGTAAAGACTTAAACAAGAAATCCCATTCAAGTCTGTCAAACGCCTTGTCGTTATCAAGTGCTATTATTGCTGCTGGGATGCAATCCTGTTCAACTAATTGAATAAGGTCTCGTATAAGCAATGTGTTGTTTAATATTGTTCTTCCTGGTACAAAGCACGTTTGATCATCATCAATTACTTCGCCTAGGACTGCGCCAAGTTTCAATGTTAGTGCGAGAGTAATAATCTTATAGTCTACACAGAGTAGACTGATTGGTCTATAATTCTGTATTTTTTTTTCTGTCACCCCTCTTGTATATAAGCCGAACATATGCTTGGGCCATCGATGGAGGGAGATGCCATTGCTTAAAAATGCTAGCTGCTATTGCTTCTAATACTGGACCAAATATGTGCCAGAATGTTTGATAAAATTCGACTGGAAGTCCGTCGCAGCCAGGAGACTTTTCCAACTTCATACCTTTGAGGGATTTTGTCAAATCATCAAATGTTAGTGATTGGTCACAACTTTCGCGACATGCATCTGGAATTCTTTGCGTTATATTAGCTAAAATATATCTAGTTGCAACTTCATCACTTCCCTCAGATTTATACAATGATTTGTAAAATTTGGATACTATTTCCATCATCTCTGCATTTGAGGACACTGATACACCATCATTAGTCTTCAGTGAGCGCATTAATTTCTCTATACCTCTTTTTTTTTCAAGTTACAAAAGTAGCGTGTAGGCTTTTCACCCTCGGTGTGCATTTGTGCTCTTGACCTTATTTTGGCCCCATCAAACTGATATTGCTCTATTTCATTTAGTCTACCTTTTAATTTAACTACATGTAATAGTTCGTAATAATTATATTCTCCATCATTAATTTTCTTATTAATTTTACACACCGACTTCTGAAGCGCCTTTTTACGCTTTCGCATTTCTCGTGCTTTCCTGATGGAATACTGCCTTGAAATATGTTTCAAGTTGGATTTAACATCCTCCCACCTGTATGTTATACATTCATACAAACTTCTTTTTTCATCCCAATGCCTCCAACAACTTTCTACACATTTGCGATAGCAACTATCTCGTAACAACGCTACGTTGAGTTTCCAAAATCCATCTCCTCGTTTGATCCAGTCAGCATTGTCTAGTGTGATGGAAAACATATTGTGATCAGAGAAAGTTACTGGTTTTATTTTAGTTTTACACGTGTAACCAGTCAATGAGCGTTCTATATAGACCCTGTCCAATCTGTATGCTTTCTTTCCATCGGTTGAAAACCAAGTAAAGTCCATGCCCTCTGGATTTTCAATCCGATAAGTGTCTAACAAGCTTTTATATTCACAGATGTGTTTCAAATACTATGAGATGTGTCATTAAAATTAGACCTAGCGTTTCTGTCTTTAACTTTATCTAACATGCAATTAAAGCCACCGCCCATAATTAGGTTTTCAGGCGTTCTGTCTTGAATTATTGTGGAAACATCATTTAGAAATTCACGACGCAATTGATGAGAGGTTGGCGCATAAAGGCACATCAAATTTAAACTTGTGTTTAGTACATCAATTGATATACAAATCCATCGTCCATTTGTGTCTGGAGACGACGATATAACATCAACATAGTTGAGACACCGGGGCAGGATAAGAATGGCCACTCCTGCACTATTATCTAAGAATAAAAATTCTGCCCTTTTGTAATATTTTTGAGAGATTCATACACTTCAGGTTTTTTAACTTTGGTCTCTTGTAGAAAAGCAATATCAACTCTCTCATTTGCTAATTCTTCAAGCAAGTGGCGCTGTTTGAATTCGGTATTTAATCCTCTGCAATTGATGGTGCAGATAATCATAATTTGTAAAAATGATGTTTACAACCGCCATCATTAGATTAACTTGATTTGGTTTTTTAGCTCGTTTCTTAGACCATTTACCCAATTCTCCTGCGAATTCAATGTTTCCTAGTTCCACCACAGACAAATATTCATATTTGGAAATATCAGAATCATGGCGCAGTAGACGATATTTCACTCCTCTCGCCGTTACATATGGCACTAACACTTCACCCCCTTCTGATCGGTACATTACCATTTCATCTTTCATCTGTGAATTCTGTGTTTGAATGGACACATCTGATTCTGCAACTGACATTGTATCATGATCCATATCATTTACTTTAATCTCAAATTCTGAGCTATTGTCTTCCTTATGACGCTTATTGCTACTTAGATCACATTTGGCAGGAGCGTCATTTACCATATCTTCAAGCTGACTTAAATCAAGTGGGCTTAGAGGAAAATCGACTGAACTTCCCGTCTTCTGAGTCCTAAACTTATCCTGTCCTAATTTCCATTCATCTTCTAAATAATTATAGACTGGCTCTTCTGTAAGATCATCATTTTGCTGCGTGTCGATTACAGCCACGTTTGGCTCCACTGCATTTTGATTATTTTCTTGACTTAAGGTGATATCCTCCTCTAATACTTTAATTTCATCAACTGCAGTTACTTTAACAGGAGTTCATGATTTGTTTGTGTCATTTTCAGTGGCATGAACCACAACAACAGCTTCCGTAGCGATTGCTTCAGAAGCATTTGACTCAGTTGCATCCTTTAGTGGGCGATTATCTCCTGATACTGAGGGCTTGCTTTGATTTTTTGGACAGCGCCATTTGTGCTAATGGTCAACTGAACCACAGAGCAAACATTTGTTTCGATTGGGAAAATCTGTTGCCAAATGGTCAGTACTTAGGCATATCCGGAATTCTTTAATTTGCCCTCTATACCACAAGGGCAGGACAAAGCTGCCATCAAGCGTCAATCTGCTTGGTAAAGGGCTATCCACTTTATCAAACCAGATGCGTCTTACACCGTTTTCTAGCGTTCTGTCAAAGGGATACGTTTCCCGTTCAATCTTTTGCACTTTGCCATACTTCTTGAGTTCATTCATAATTCTGTCATCTGGAATTTCTAGTGGCACTTTCATCTTCACTAGCAACCTATCTGACTCGATTTCCTCTACGTTACAAACTTGGCCTTTTACAATAGGAACATCTTCTAAAAGCCTTTCATTGACCCCCTCATTTGACAATGTTACATTCCATACAGTTTTAGTAACATTGATAAGTCCCTGCAAAGCAGCAGGTCCCGCGCCAACGACGACCTTTAACCCCATAATACACGCCGTTAGCCGTGACACACCACCCCTTAGTTGTTATTTTAAGGCTTAGGGTACGCTTATATGGTTGCCATGGTGTCTTATAAAACGAGGAAACCCATACTACTACAATATATAATACAAATATATAACACCAAGACGTCGGGGAAAGAGCCAAACACTAAATAAATAGTATCCCCATTTGAAACCCTGACGTCTACCAACAAATAAACGAATAGAGAGTACAGTCGTATATGTGTTAGTTTGAACCACTTATTAAATGGTTCACTAACACCTAACCGATTAAAGTGGTTTCCTAATGCATACTAACATATTGCAGTCATATATTTGTTAATCTGTTCGAGTTGGCCGGGGACAGCCAACTGACTATAAAGATGTATATAATCAAAGTACTAGGCTTGCACTTACAAATGGCAAAGGAATTAAATCTACTCACTCAAGCGATCTTGCCAAATATAATGAGCTCGCCAACAAACTATAGAAATAGCATACTGGCGCGGGGAGAAATGTTTTGCATTGACCACAGTAAGAGGAGCCCTATCAAAGGGCGGAAACCACCAGCTAAGAGGAGTGCCTTAAGAAAATGGAGACACAAAATCCGCTCCAACCAAGACAATAATTTACAAATTAAACATAGTTTGAAAGGAAAAACTAATACGAAATATGTATACAAAATTTATCTACAAAATCGCGCTAGAAACTAGCAAATTCGGGCAGCAATCGCAGAGCTAAATAAACGTGTGCGTTTACTTCGACGACTACTACTACTACTGCTGCTGCTGCTGCTGCTACTACTACTACTACTACTACCACCACCACCACCACCACCACCATCCCAAGCAGCAGCAGCAGCATTAGCACCACCACCACCGCCGCCGCTACTAGTACTATTACTACTACTACTACTACTACTACTACTACTACTACTACTACTACTACTACTGCTGCTGCTGATGCTGCTGCTGCTGCTGCTGCTGCTGGTGATGATGATGGTGATGATGATGATGATGATGATGATGATGAAGATGGTAGTGGTGGTGGTAGTCGTCATGATGATGGTGGTCCTGCTGCTGCTGCTGATGATGATGATAATGGTGATGGTGGTGGTGATTGTAGTAATGGCGTTGGTAGCGCCAGCGTGGTGGTGGTGATTTTCAACTACTAATGTTTTAAATGCAGAATTTAAAAAATCAAAAACATACATCGAAAAGTTGGTTTGAAAAAGTTATCTTCTCACTATCCTCACCTCATAAGCATGGATCTCAAATGCATTATGCCTTTATAAGTAGTTATCTACACACAGAGACAGAATTATCCTGCGGTTATCTGCGCTATGGTCAGCCAAGCAATGTGACAACCTGTGGGTAAGGCTTCCACATGAGATCTCCACTGCCATCAGCAGCACCAGCATCATCATGACTACTACTACCACTACCATCAGCAGCAGCAGCACCACCACCAACACAACACTACCACTAGTCCTATCACCAACAGCAGCAGCCACAGCAGCAGCAGCAGGAGCAGCAGCAACAGCACCACCTCCACCACCACCGCCGCCACCACCACCACGACAACTACCACCACCACGACCACGACAACCACGACAACCACCACCACCACCACCACCACCACCACCACCACCACCACCACCACCACCACCACCACCACCACTATCATCAGCATCATCATCATCAGCAGCAGCAGTAGCAGTAGCAGCAGCAGCAGCAGCAGCAGCAGCAGCAGCAGCAGCAGCATGACGACTACTACACCATTAGCAGCAGCAACAGCAGCCGCAGCAGCAGCACCACCACTACTACCCACCCACCCCAGCACCACCGCCATCATCATCAGCAGCGGCAGCAGCGAGTCAGCAGCAGCAGTAGCAGCAGTAGCAGCAGCAGCAGCAGCAGCAGCAGCAGCAGCCGCAGTATAATCATGATGACTACTACCAACACTACCATCATCATCAGTAGCAATAGCAGCTACTACTACTACTACTACTACTACTACTACTACTACTACTACTACTACTACTACTACTACTACTACTACTACTATTACTACTACTGATACTACTACTACTACTACTACTACTACTACTACTACTACTACTACTACAGCTGCTGCTGCTGCTACCACTACTACTACTACTACTACTACTACTTTTTTTCTTTTTTTTGAAAATCCGATGCTGACGCAGTCGGACAAACTTCACGGAGGAACTCCTTTAAAAAGGCTTGCATACCCCCAGAAAGAAAACTAGTGAACTAGTAAGCCTGATTAATAGTACACCAAAACAAAAGATAAATAATGATCATTAATACAATCTATAAATACATATGGCTTAAATAGTATAGATACAAAACAATAGGCTGATAAAGATCCGATAGCAAAACAAAACTTAACAAAGGCATTACTATTCAACCCAGGTGTAGTAGTAGACCCGTGTGGCGAGTGCAACTATCCAACAAATGAAAATTGCCTCGTCAATCAATGACAAATAAGTCAATCATTGACGCCAGTTGGCTGATTCTTTAAAGATCAGCGGGCGTAGTAGCATTTGGGTAGTATAATACATATAGTCGGCAGAAAATAGATGGTGCTCTTGTTTACATTTTCGATTTACTTTATTGTAAGGTTTTGTAAATTACCATTCAATCCATGTGTGGTAGTAGGCCCGTGTGGCGAGTGCGACTATTCAACAAATGAAAAGTGACTCGTCAATCAATGACAAATAAGTCATCAGCGGGCGTAGTAGCATTTGGGTAGCATAACATATATAGCCAGCAGGAAAATTACAGAAAAATAGATGGAAATAGATGGCATTGTTGTTTTCATTTTTGATTTACTTTATTGTAAGGTTTTGTAAATTACCCGGGAACAAATAACCCTATAAACCCTGTGCAAGTTTCTAAAATTACCGGGGACGATTTTATAATTCAATGGCAACTTACTTTATCGATTGATTATTAAATTACCCCAGTCTGTTTATTTGTTTACATGAATTACTAAACATAACAATATCAAAGTGCAGACTAAAATGAATTACAGGACACAGATTAATTAAAAGACACAGATAAGTCAGCTGTAGTAATTACATGATTTAAGCTAGTGCAGGCTCATTTATTTTTACAGTTCCCAACTCTATTGAATATATGTTTGTGTTGCACCATATGTCCTTGAATACATTTTCTTTACCATGCTGCTTTAATCTAAAATATTCGCAAGTAATATGATTCAGCAGCAATGAACGGAATATTGCCTTTATTGCCCTATTGTGATTGCCCATAGATGGATTTTTCGTCTGTGCACACATATGTTTCCAAATGGCCCAAACACCTATGGTTAGCACTGTTATTAAAATAGTCCTTTCAGACTTTATGATATTTGCACCGCTTGATACAAATTCTCTAAATAAGACTACATGCGTTTCTAGAACAATGGGCTTCGCTCCAAATTGTTCCAAGATTTGGCTGATATAGTCCCAAAGTTGTGACGATATTGGACATTCCGCAAATAAATGCTCGATTGTTTCCTCGTCTGTTTGACATAAGTAACACCTATCAGAAGTCGTAATATTGCACTTGTATGTCAAGTGTCCCACCCATAGCCGTCGATGTAGTAATCGCCACAATAAAGCCATATTTGGTATGTATGGAGAATGTAAGATTTTCCATACATTTTTCCAACTGGATGGTTTATAGCTTGAGTCATCCCATCTCCTAATTGCTATGGGAGGTGTTACTTGTTTTCGTCTCATAATGTGGTACCATTCCTTGGATCTCATCTTGTATTTTAACATCTCATCATCAAGAACTAATGCAGGTTGTGGAGTCAAACTATTATTATTTACATTTGGCAGACGGAACCATTCAATTGGTACAGCATGTTTTATTTTAATTTGCAACCGCTGGACATCTATATGCCTCATATGTGTTTTTCTAGCTACTCCTTGCATTGAAATCCATCTACGTGTTTGAGGGTATATCATATCAGATACATGTTGAATGCCATATTTTGTAAAGGACGGTAGATAAAGTACTGCATTGTTATAACATATATTACTATTGGCCCACAATTGCTGTTCTAGTACTTCCTTCCAGCACGTAGGTGGAGGCATGTATCTGTCAAATATTTCTAAATTGATCTTTAAACACATCTGGTATCATTTGGCTATTCGGAGGTGGCTTCTTTGAGGTAAAAACAGGCTCCGCCAGAAATGGTTCTACAATGTTCTCCATGAGAGCTCATGAAACACATGCCCACGTCTCATCTGATGTAATAAGATCATTCAAAGATTTTACCCTTAAAGAAACACATTTCACTTTAATATCAATTAAATCAAGTCCTCCTTCTAACTTAGCATTATTGAGAACATGATGGGAAACTAAATGATTCGTTTCTTCCCATATCAAGGACAATATCAACTCATTAACCTCCTTTTTTACATGTTTTGGCATGTGTACAACAGATGCTGTATACCATAGCCCAGATAATACCAAGTTGTTGACAACAAACACCCTACCAAAAATTGAAAGACGACGATGCTTCCAATTTGCTAATATTCTCTTACGCTTAGATGCTCCTTCATTCCAATTTTGTGTTGTATTCGATTTCTGCTAAAATAGATGCCTAAAATCTTAATGGTATCATTAGACCAATTGATTTCAAGTGGCTGGTCATTCCGCTCTTTCCATGGCCCCTAAAATAATCCTTTGGATTTTCCTTTATTGATTTGCAAACCAGATGCATTTTGGAACTTTTCTAGTACGTGGTTTAAAATTGCAAAATCATTGTTTGAACTAGCAAACACAGTTGTGTCATCAGCATATTGTGACAGCTTAAGTGGTCTTTCTATGCCACGAATACATATGCCTTGAAAGTTATTATTTTGCCTCAATGCTATGCCAAGAGATTCCATCACAAAAACAAATAATAATGGTGATAGGGAACACCCCTGTCTAACACCACTTTCTAAGACAATTTCTCTGGATAATTGATTGTTCACTAAATAGCTACTCTTGATATCTGTATATAAAGTCTTAACCCATTTAATAAAGTTGGAGCCTAACCCAAACGATTGCAAAGAATTTTTTTTTAAATCCCATTCCACATGGTCAAATGCCTTTTCGTTGTCCAAGGCAATCACAGCAGAAGGGATGCTATCCTTCTCAACCAATTGTATAAGGTCTCTTATTAACATGGTATTGGTTAAAGTTGTCCTCCTAGGTACAGCACATGTCTGCGTTGTTCCAATGATTTCTCCTAAAACACTACCTAGTTTCAATGTTAGTGCTCTGGATATTATTTTGTAGTCTACACATAGTAGAGAAATTGGTCTGTAATTCTGAATTAGACGTCTGTCATTTCGTTTATATATTAGCCTTACGTATGCCCTAGCCATAGTTGGTGGTAAATGGCCTTTCTCAAAGATTTCAGTGGCTAATTCTTCTATTATTGGACCTACAAGGTGCCAAAACGTTTGGCAAAATTCGACTGGAAGGCCATCACACCGGTGATTTTTCTAGTTTCATACCTTTAAGGTATCTAGTTAAATCTTCTAGTGTTAATGGTTGATCACAAAATTCACTGCCTGTGTCTGACACCTTTTTCTCTATATTTGCTAACAAATCCAAGTTTGCATCTTCATCAATTCCCTCTGACTTGTACAATGACTCATAGTAATTGCATACAATAGTACTCATTTCATTGTTGGTAAAGACGGTTGAACCATTCGGCATGTTTAATGAGCACATCACCCATGCGTTTTCTAATGTGCAAAAATATCGTGGTGGCTTTTCCCCTTCTGCGTGCATCTGTGCTCTTGCTCTAATTTTGCACCCTCAAATTCATATTGTTCTATTTCTCTTATTTTACTTGTAATTTTAACCGGTAATTCATAATAATTAACTTCACCATTATTTACTTTAGCATTAATTTTCATCAGTGATCGATGAATTGTTTTCTTGTGTTTGCATATTTCCCGTACTTTTCTAGTAGCATACTTTCGGGAAACATACTTTAAATCCAGTTTTACATCCTTCCACCATTGCAATGTGCTCTTATATGATGCTTTCCTATTAATCCAATGTTGCCAACAACTCTCTATATTATTCTTATAAAATTCTTCTCCCAACAGTGTTGTGTTTAATTTCCAAAACCCAACCCGTTTTGTTACCCAATCAGCATTGGCAAAGGTTACACAAACCATGTTATGATCTGAGAATGCGACTGGCTTAATATTAACATCTCCCCAGTACCCAGTCAACAAACTATTCACATGAATTCTGTCGATCCTTGAACCAACTTTACCATCTGCCGAAAACCATGTAAGATCTTTACCATGAGGTTTTGATATTCTATAGGTGTCAGCTAAATTGTCATTATCACATATTTCGTTTAAGAGTCTATATGATGTATCAGTATAAGTTGAAGTTGCATTACTGTCATTTTCTTTGTGTACGACACAATTAAAGTCACCACCCATTACTAAGTTTTCAGTGATGTTATCTAGTGCTGTTGTAGACATCTCATTAAAAAAATTACGACGTAGTTGATGAGATGCAGGTGCATATATACACAGCAACGTGAAACGTGTTTGTTGTATATCTAGCATGACTCTCATCCAGCGATCATTTGCACCTGATACTGAAGAGATTATATTTACATAGGCTGAAAAACGAGGGCATATAACAATTGCTATGCCCGCACTATTCTCCTGAGATAGTGAATAGAATATTCTGGATCCAGAAATCTTTTCTAAATTATCGTATGATTCTGACATCTGAATTTTTGTTTCCTGTATCAAAGCAATGTCAATCTGCACATTTTTCAGAGTCTGTAGTAAGTGACGGTGCTTTATGTCACTATTTAAGCCTCTACAATTGAGTTTGAAAATTAGCATAAAAGGTAATAAAATGATGTGTATAACCGCCATTATTAAGCTAACTAGATTTTGGTTTTTTCGACCCTCTCTTAGACCATCTACCTATTTTACTCGCAAACGCTGCACTACTTAGCTCAACCTTTTCCAAATGCTTATATTTTAATATATCTGAATCATGACGCAGATGCCTATATTTAACCCCTTTTGCCATCACATATGGAACTAACACCTCTCCTGCCTCTGACCTCTACATGACCATTTCATCAGGTGATTTAGAACTCTGTGTTTGAAGGGATATATCGGATTCAGCGACTGACATATTATCGTCTTCTATATCACTTTCCTCTATTTCTGATTCAGAACTATCTCCATCTTTCGGTCGCTTTGTTCCACTCAATCGATCCGAGACACCAATTACTTTCTCTATATTATTTAAATCGTCTAGATTGAGTGTACTCAGTGGAAAATCAAAGTTAGTTTCAGTATCTTGCGACCTGAATTTTACTTGTCCTAAATTAAAACTCTCTTCCAGAGGGTATTGATCATCATCTTCAACTTGTGCGGAATTAGCCTCTCTGACATTAGACTTGGATTGACTTGTTACTGGAGTAAGACTTAGCCCCTCATCTAGAACCTCTATTTCATCGCCTGCAACTACAGCGATTGGATTCTTAGTTTCTTCACCATGCTTCTCATTAACATGGACTTCAGCTACAATCTCAGCAACTACTGGTTTGATGACATTTTCTTTAGCAACGTGCTTCCCATTAACATGGATTTCAGCCACAATCTCAGCAGCTATCGGTTCTATGACATTCTCTTTAGAGACAACTTGCTCTGCAATTTATCAGCACCCTTTTTGACATATTTGTTCTGCGGGCATCGCCACTTAAAATGATCAGATGATCCACAAACTAGACATTTGTTTTTGTTAGGGCAATCTGTTGCAAGATGTTCTGTGCTTAAGGAGATTCTACACACTTTGATTTTTCCCCTGTACCATAATGGCAAGATAAAGCGACCATCTATCGTGACCTTACTTGGGAGAGGTTGTTCTACCTTTTCAAACCAAATTCTTCTGATGCTATTTTCGAAGGTTCGATCAAATGGGTAGGTCTCGTGTTCTACTTTGTCCACTTTGCCATACTTGATCAATTCATTCTTCTTCTTCTTTTCGATCGCTGGTATCACACTTGGAGAGCCGTTCTCAAGATGAAATCTGTGGTTTTCTGCAGTTCTTCCACAGGCCCATACAGCGTTTCAAGAAAAGAGATTGACAAAGGTCAGATCTCTTCTCTCAGCAGCTGATACGTACTGCAACATTGAAGTATGTGCTCTGTGATCTGTTCTGCTTCTCCACAAGGACAGGCGGGTGATGTCGTAAGGTGGAACCGCCTGTACATGTGTTTGATTAGTCTGTTGTGTCCAGTTCTGAAACGAACAATGGTCACTTGCTCTGGCCACGAGAGATGATGGTAGGCATCTTCTGATTGAGGTATTCTATAGAGTGACTTGATGATAGTCTTCATCCCGGTATGGGTAACCATGTTTTCTGTCTGATTCTCTTCTGCACCCACCTTTGCCATCTTGTCTGCTTCCTCATTTCTTTGGACTCCATAGTGTGAGGGGATCCACTGCAATGCTATCCGAAAGCATTTGATGGTTTGTAGTGCTTCTTCAAGTTGAGGCAGCTTACCTTTGGTGATAGCCTCAAGGACGGAGCGGGCATCAGATAAAAAGACAATCTGTGCAATAGGGTCTGCTGTTCTGCTGATGGTACTAGCTGCATGAACCAGTGCTTTGACTTCAGCCCTGTAGTTTGCGCAGTGTCTGCCTGTCGGTAATGTTGTCCATTTGGATACTGTAAGAGCAGTCCGGCACCTCCGCTCCTAATTGCATCTTTGGCTAATCCATCTGTGTAGATCCTTATCCATGTCTCCTGAGGGTACGTTTCTTCCAGCATGGCTAGGGCCAGGGCCTTCTTGCCCACACCACTGTGTTCATCTTTGGTTGTGAGATGAGGTACTGTGGTGCGAATAGCTATGCTCTCTAGTTTGTTTTCCCAGGGTGGATGATCAAGGGTGTGGTTTGGGTCTTCTATTTGTGCTGGCAACATTTCTTGGTGTTTTCTTTGAAGTGCTTTTGTCTCTTTCACAAAACTTGATCTTTTAAGTCTTCCTGATGACAGCTGTGCTTTCCTGATCTTCATCGGGTGGTTGGTGAACGATTTGAACTTTGCAGCTTGGATCAGTGCTTTGCATTCCCTTCCTTTGCTAAGTGGGGGGGGGGGAATGCCTGCTGTCTGCTCCATTTTTTCTATTGGTGTTGATCTCATTCCATCAGTGATGATGCGCAGTGCCTGGTTCTGTACTCTGTCGAGGTTCTGTTGATGAGATTTAGCTGCTGTCATCCATGAGCTGGATCCATACTGAAGGTGTGGTCGTCCTGCACCTAGGTAGATGGTATTGAGGATCCTTTCATTGGCACCCCACTTTGTTCCTGCCAGCTTCCTCATGAGGTTTAGCTTTCTTCTTGCCTTTGCCTCTGCGTTCTGGATGTGCTCCTTCCATGTTAATCTTCTGTCACGGGTGACTCTCAGGTATGTCTGCTGGTCCTCGTACTCGAGTGGAGTACCACCCAGTGTCAGATTGCCAACTTTGGTGTTGGTGGACAGTGTGAATAGCATGGCTGATGATTTCTCTTTGTTGATGGTAATACACCAGCGATTGGCCCAAGCTGTAATTCTGTCCAAGGCGAGCTGCATTCTGTACATGGCAGTCGTGTGTGTACTCCTCGGTGCACCAAAGTACGAGGTTATCTGCATAGAGGGCTACTTGGATCCCATTGGGCAGCTGTGTTACAATGTCATTAATGAAGAGTATGAACAGAGTCGGTGATAATACTCCGCCTTGTGGCACCCCTTGTCTCAGCAATACATTTTGTCCAGATTGTTCATCCACCAGCACCCTAGCACTGTGATTGTGTAGGTATGACTTGGTCCATCGGAACATGTTGCCACCGATGCCTGTGCGCTGGAGCTTCATGAGGAAGCCATCCTTCCACACCTTGTCAACTGCCTTCTGCAGATCGATAAAGGCAGCTAGCTTCACCTTCTTGGCTTGAAAAGTGTCCTCTATGACCTGTGAAAGATGTGTTGTTTGATCTTCTGTGTTCCTGTATCTTCTGAAGCCGGCCTGCTCTGAAACTATAATGTTCTCCGACTCCAGGTACCACTGCAACCGCTGGTTGACGATGCACTCCATGGTCTTGCATATGCAGCTTGTAAGACTGATAGGATGGTAGCTCAGCACTTTCGTCTTGTTCTTCCCTATTTTCAGAATAGGAGTCATTCTGGCTTCCTTCCAGCACTGAGGAACCTTTCCATTGGTCCAACTGAGATTAAAGATGTCTAGCAACTTGCGGTGTTGGATCATTTCATTCGTAATGCCATCTGGCCCGGGAGATTTCTTCTTCTTCAATTGGCGCATAGCCTTCTTCAGTTCTGCTGAACTAATGTCAACACCCTCATCATTCAGTGCTTTAGTCAGTCTCCATAGCTTTGTGGTGTCTCTCTCTAAATTAAACTCTGCCGTCTTTTCCCTCCAGCTTCTTCTTTTGGCCTCCAGCTTGGTCTTTAGATACCTGGCTTTAGTTTGTTGTAGCGTGAAGTGATTTTCATGACAGGGATTACCCTCTGCATCTTCTCTGGCCTTGTCTAGTTTCTCATGTGCTGCTTGCAGTTCTGTTGTCCAGTAGGGGCGGTAGTTTTTCCTGAACCCTCGAGGAATCGCTTCGTTGGCAGCCTTGAGGATACTTGAATTAAATTCCTTCACCACATTGTTGATGTTTCTCCCTTCTACTGCTATATTTTGGGTAAGCTCATTAGAACGAATGCCGAACAGACTCCAATTTGCCTTTTTGTAGTTCCACCTTGGATGTTGAGCTGAAGTTGTCGAAATACTTCCAGAAAGAGAGAGTAGGACTGGGCCGTGGTCGCTTCCTCATAACTGCGATCCGACCACTCTATTGAGGTTTCTGTGAATGTCTTCTGTACAAAATGCCAAGTCTGGCGTTGTTGTAGAGTGCCACCGGCGCGAGTAGAAGGTAGGCTGATCTGTGGGATCGTTGACAAGTAAAAGGTGCTTTTCATCTTGCCATGCGTCAATGTCTTCTACTCGTTTATCAAGTGTTCTGTATCCCCAGCTATG